>CAAKHG010045376.1:0-19652 GCA_901007715.1 Dactylopterus volitans
ACAGCAGTAAAAACAGTAACGGCTGGTTTTTAGTTTCATCTGCAACGCCTAGCGCGTATTAGCATGCTAACAGCCATTAGCATTGTAACACTAAATTCATGTTTTGTAACTTGATGACAGTTTTATCGTGTGTAAACTGCGGCCGACTGCCTGTGATACAGCAGGTTTTGACATGGGTGCTAACATTAGCATGCTAACATGATAACGTTTAGCGGGCATGCTCGTCATTTTCCTTTTAGCATGTCCGCACGCTAACCAGCTGACAAATGCAAACATGCTAATGTTTAGCAGGCATGTTCATCATCTTCCTTTAGCATTTTAGCATGCTAACAAGCACACGACAACAACATGCCTATCTTTAGCAGCCGTGTTTAACATTTTTGTAAACTGGACCCATCGCCCCCAGTCCACCAGCTGAATGGGGGCGGGGCTTCCCTCTCTGGAGGGAAACAGGAAATGTTGTAACTTAACGGTGAAACGGGGATTTCCAGCTTCTTTGGTTTCTAACTCTAGAAACGCGTTTTCAGCTGCGAGGTCGTGAAGCTGCTCGGTTCCTGCAAACGTTCGCCGGTGAATCGCAGCGCCGGAACGTTACGAGCGTGGCGCGCTCCACGGCGACGGGAACGCCGGAGGTCTAATAAATGGCCTCCTTTTCCTGCAGACTGATTGGAGATGGCGGGGAAGTGGGCGGGGAGATGGCGGCGTTCGAGTAAGGTGCTAAACGAGCCTCCACGGATGGCAGTTTCAGCCTGAGGGCGGCGCGGCGTGGAAAAGTCGGGATCGGTGGCGCCCGCGGGAACCACGTTCATGCTTCACTCATGCGAACGCGGCGGCGCCGTGTGCTGTTCCCGCGCTCACGCTCGCTCCCCCTCCTCTTCCTGCCGCCGCCGCTCCTCCTCCTCCTCGCCGCCGTGGCTGAACTGCCGCCGGGTGAGCCTCTCCGGGTCGTGCGACGCCATGTCGCTGAAGTCGCGGAAGATGTCCTGGAAGGTCTCGTCGTCTCCTGGGGGATCAGGGGTAGACAGGGTTAGCCTGTGATTGGTGCGCTGGCGGGCGCTTGAATGAGGGCGCGAGGCGGCTGGTGAGTACTGACCCGCGGCTCCGAAGACGCCCTCCGAGTCTCTCATCTCCTCGTTCATTCTGGCCATCCGCAGTCTGAAACAGCCAATCAACACGCGCGGCTCGTTAAACGCTCCGGAACGCCCGATTAACATCAGGAAACCGTCTGTTCCTGAAGACTCTCATGCTTGATGTTCACCACTTCTTCTTCTACTGTTTACTGGCGGCGGCGCCATCATCTGGCCTGACTCCCGCCTGACGCCTTTATTATCGGCTCTTTCTCTGGTTCTCTCTTTCTCGCTCAAACCAGCTCTCCGCCCACCGTCCTCTGCAGTGGCTCGTTCTCTCCTCCATCCCACCAGACCCGAGCCTGCTTCAGGGTTCTTGCTCGCGTTCTTCTCTCCTGACTGAGATCTGCATCCTTGAGTGTGTTGCTGAGCTCTCTAAATGCTCGCTAAGTGAACCGTGGAACTGTTGGCATGACGACTCAGAATGTGGACAAAAGGTAAACGTGCTAAATGCTAAATGCTAAGGCCGCTATGCTAGCACACCCTTAACATCTGAGTTGTGACCACGTGACCCCTAAACGCTGGTCCAGAACCATCCGTGACTCACAGCGTGACGATGTCGGCGTTGGCCGTTTCCACGGCGATGGCCAGCGGGTCCTGTCCCCTCTCGTCCACGGCGTACTGATTGGCTCCCCTCTTCAACAGCAGACACACCTGACTGCAGCAGCCAATGAGAACATCAGCGTCGCGTGCGGGCAGCGGGGGACGTTTGCACGCCGGCGCGCGTTGGCGTTAGTTACCCGGTGTGTCCGGCGGTGGCGGCGGCGTGCAGCGCGCCCCGTCCGCGCTGGTCGCGGTGGTTCACGTTGGCGCCGTTCAGCAGCAGGAACTCGCAGGCCGACAGCGACCCCTGCGGGCGGCACACAGGAACGCGACACACACACACACACACTTTGGAACCACAATGCACCTGTGAGCCATCAGCGCGGAAACACTCGGTGCGGCGGCGCCTCCTCACCCCGACAGCGGCTCCAATCAGCGCCGTGCGCCCTTCCTCCTCGGCGATGCACCCGTTCACCTCCGCCCCCTGGGCTAATGCCGCTGCCATGGTGACCAGGTCTCCGGCCGCCGCCGCGCGGTAGAGGAGCCGCCCGGCGTGGTTCTTGTCGCTCGCTGTAAGAGCATCACAACGTTAGTGGCCGCAGAGGGGGGCCGACGGTGAGCGACGGTCAGGCGGCGGCGGCGTTGCTGCACTTACGGGCGCCGTCGCTCTGCACGAATCTCTTCTCCACATACTTCTCTTTGATCCACATCTCCTTCTCCACTCTGACAAAATCAAACATATATTTTTGAAGTTAAATTGGCTCATTTTCATTAAATACAAGCAACAACAATGAAAGTTTTAATTTCATTCTGACAGAAAAGTTTGACCAGAGTCCGAACGTCCCGATGCAAGCGAACACATCAACTAGGAGGACTTCCTGCCGGTCGCCCGGCGGCGTGCGGACCTACCGCGGGCTGCCGGCTGTCGGTTTGACGCATCCGCCCTCCGAGCAGCGCGCCTCGTAGATCTGGTTGATGACGTCATTCCCCAGAACACACAGCAGCTGAGGGGGGACAGCAACCACAGAAGAAGAGCGTCACTGACGCGCCGCCGACCTGCATTTTATGGATTCCTTTAAACGGAGGCGCTTTGTGTGTGTGTGTGTGTGTTCACCTTCAGTTGCTCCGCCTCCCACGAGTCCAGCGTGAGAGATCGCACCTTAGACAGGTGGACGCCCAAACTCCTGCAAACGTGACGGTGACATGTCACGTATGAAACACTGTCGGCCAAAGCGTGTGTGTGTGTGTGTGAGCGCGTGTGTGTACCTGTGTATGCCGGAGCACTCGATGCACATGGTGACTCCCAGGTTGATGGAGGCCCAGCGGGGCTCCTCCTCCCCGCAGTCGCAGCAGCGCTGGTTCCCGGGGCCGCGCAGGGCCACGCCCAGCGCCGCCGGTCTCTTGGCGGGGGGGGCCGGCGATTTGTCCCCGCCGCTCGGGAGGGGGAGGGGCTCTTTAGCCTGCGAGAGGGAGAGTCAGTCGCGCCCGCTTCACCGCGATACGGTCGTCAGGGTGGAGACGAGTGCGAAGGCGGCGGCAGAAGCTGGGATGACTCGCGGAGGGGGAGGAGCTTACCTGTGGGAGCTGGCCGTCGGCGCGCTCTCTGTACGCCAGGTCGATGCTGCCCTGCAGGGCGGCGAGCCACGCCTGCTTCAGCTGCTCCGAGTCCGCCTGCAGAGCGCAGCACCTGACACACACACACAGACACTTATAAACATGGCGGCGTGCCTTTGTGAAACTGAATCTGGCGCGCTGCGGCAGCGGCGTGGACGCGCGGCGGCGTGGACGCGTGGGCGGTCTTACTTCTGCACGGAGAGCAGCTCGAAGCAGAAGCGGCGGTCGACGTGCTCCAGGGATTTGACGGCGCACAGGCGCAGGTCCTCGAACAGGACGGCGGCGGCCTCCTGCGGGGAGAGTTTCAACGGTGTCAACAACCGCGGCGGCCTCCGAGGGGACGGTGGTCGTCATGACAGCGTAACGGGGGTTTGGGGGGGTAAAATGTGTAGTAAAACGCCATAAAACCCTGTTAAACGCATTTCATGAGGCGTACAAGGATCGCTATGATCGCTCAGCGTATTGATTCAGTAGCTTCATGACGTTGTTGCTCTCTCGACCTGAGGCGACGCCTCCTGGTGGAGGATCTCTGTGCACCCTCTTACCTTGTGTGACTTCCTGTAAATGAGTTGGTTGTCTCGGATGATAAACCAGCATCTGGAGGGTTGACAGGTCACAGCGAGAGTTGTTTGATTATTAATATGTTCAACATGAGGGACCAGAAGTGGACCTGCTTGTCACCAGTGGAGAACCCAGTGTTCCACCGGGACCTGTACCTCTTCCAGGTTTTGGATTTCCTCCTGGAGCGTTTGAAGAGGTAACCCTGGATGATGTCATCACTGGTGGGACACGGGCTGACCATCATCTCCCCTGAAGCGTCCTGACACACACACACACGCACAGCAGATGTAACGTTTGCAAAAATGCTAGCGACATTTGCTAGCTAGCACCGAGCACATAGTGCAGCTGAAGCAGGTAATTGTGGACTAACTCATGTTTGACAAATGCAAAGTAGGATGATTTCACGGCAATTCGTCCAATCAGGGTTGAGATTTATCAGTCTAGAGCACACGAGGGATAAGACCCACCGAGGGCCAGACCCGTTTCCATTAAACTGGGCGCTGACGTGGTTGTGTTGCGGGCGTGAGGGCGAGGGGCGGGGCTTACTCACCCTCTGCTGGACCAGCAGGTGCCTGTTCTCCAGGTCCTTCCTTTTGGCGGCGCACTCGGCTGACAGCTGCGACAACTGAGGGGACGGAAACCGTGCAGATAACGGGAGTGACGCGGGCTATTTAGTGAGGCGGCAGTAATTAGACATATAATTTTGCTTATTAGTATATTTGGGTGGCGTGCTGATGTTGGCCAATCAGAGGGAGGCAGAGCAAAGGGTGACCTAAAGAGCCAGTTGAGGATAAAGGAGGGTGGTTTTGACGGTACGGCTGAGGACCGAAGCTTCCTCCTGTTGGACAAAAACAAAGCCAAAACATCCCGGACACAGACGCCGCCATCTCATGCCGGCGATGTCATTCAGGAAATGGAGCTGCATGTTCAAGGTCCCGCCCCCCCTCACACTTAAACAAACAAAGATAAAAGAAAACTACCTGAAATAACAGAAACCATCTATGTATGAAGAGAACTTTGATATTTTAGTTTGGTCCCGCCCACTAACATGGAGGAGGCGGGGTTTATCGGCTATACTGCAGCCAGCCACCAGGGGGAGATGGAGATGTTTGGGCTTCATTTTTGGGGCCGTGGACGCAGAGGAACACGAGTGAGGCCGTAGCACACAAATGAGTAGGGACTAGGTCAAAGAGGTCAAAGGTCAAGACCTGTGCAGCCATGGTCTTCATGGTGGGCTCCAGGTCTCTGAGCAGGTCGAAGCCCTGGTGGAAGAAGGTGAACTGGGCGTGGACAAAGGAGAAGACCTGAAAACAGACGACAGCACGCACGGGTCAAACGGCTGCTGATTGGACGCGACCGGCTCAGGGGGGCCTCAGGTGACCCCTGCATGGCGCTCCCATCAACGGATGAGAGACCACGTTACTCAACTCAAATGTGCTCCAAAGTAAGAGTTTCTGACAGGTTTTACTTCAACATGGCAGAAGCTGGACATTCACTGTCAGCTCACAACAAAGCGGGGGGAGCTGCCGCATTGTTGCTAGGCAACGGAGGCTGAGCTTTTTGAACATTAACAACTGTCAGGTCGATCAAACATGGCAGCAGTGAGGACAGGCGTGTCAAAGACCTCTCTTTACTCTTATTATTCGGAAGGAGGTCATCTTTATGCTTCGCTAGGCTAATCACGCCCTGACTCCAGCGCTACACACACACGCACGCACGCACACACAGAGTGACATCCACATAAACATCTCACTTGAGGCGTGACACCTTATCAGACGTACTCGGTGACTTAGTGATAAGTGAGTCTTTGGCGACGCAGACAGGAAGTGTCTTCACTCGGTTTGACTCACCGAGTTTAAGATGTCGACCCTCTGCTGCGTCTTGAAGGTGTTGAGCTGGAACAGCAAAGAACTTTCAGCGTCTGGTACTGAGATGATTCGGTAACCGTTGGCGACGGCGGCGGAGACGTACCTGCAGGCAGTAGTCCAGGGCAAAGTGCTGGTAGCACTTGCGGGTGGCGAGCAGCAGGTGCCCCGCCCGCTCGGCGTCGCCGGCTTTGTGGCGGGACACCTGCGCGTTCTTGGCCGCCGCCGTCTCCAGGTCCTCGCCGATACGCACAAACTCCCTCCTGGTCTCGGCCAGCTGGGGCAGGAACCTCGAGAGACACGCGATCGGGACGTTAGCGAGATGTCGGGAAGAGCCACCGTCATCGTCACGCAAGACAAGGCTGGAACACAGCGGCGAGGTCAGAAGGCTGAGGAGGCGGGTCACGACACGGGCGGAGCTGCCAGCCAATCAGGGCAAAGGACACACGTCCACGGTCCCACACATTGAGAGTTTGGCTGTGGGATTTTCATGGACTGTCTTTCTTCCCTCTCCAGTTGGTCTTGTGCGGTACAAAGCTGGAGTCAGGACACGGCTAACCTAGCTTAGCATAACGGCTGGAGACGGCCGGCCTGGCTCAGTAAAAGGAGCTGTGATAACACAGTTCTTGATCTGTGTATTCATGGATCAAACAAACCGTCTGGGTGAAAAAAGGGAGAGTGAAACCTCAGATTGGCTTTTGTGTGTGTGTGTGTGTGTGTGTGTGTGTGTGTGTGTGTGTGTGTGTGTGTGTGTGTGTGTGTGTGTGTGTGTGTGTGTGTGTGTGTGTGATGTGGACCTACTGTGTGCAGAGGTTGGTCAGCTGCTGGCTGATGGCTCTCTGAGTCTGATCCAACAACATCTGGGAACGAGACAGACACATGGAAACTTTGTGAGCCTTCAGGTATCAAAGCGTCCGGCTGCATCTTCACATCTAAACTAACGACGTGTTTATTTGCGTTGATCATCGAGAAGTTAAAAAGTCGACGATCAGCTCGGTGGGCTGGTTTCAGTCTCAACGTATCCCTCATCTACGCTTCACGTTCCACACACGTGTTCTCGTTACATGTCAGTTTAACACACGAAACCCTCATTTGCTCTACGTGGCCCCGCCCTCCATCCCGGCCACCACGGTGGAGAAGAAGTCGTACGATGGCGGCGGCGCACCATGACGGCACCTCCAGTTACCTAAATCATCTTGATCGTATATTTATTTTCATCAGGTCATTGTTTCCTGTAACTTCCTGATGTGATTCTGTACGTGAGACCATGTGATTTGTGAATCGCGGCCAAATAACTAAAACTGACTCGACAGGCGCGTGGCTGGTGACGTCAGCGAGCCACAGCAATAATCATCCGCGAGGTACCAAGCCGAGATATCCTGAATACAGTCCGAGCAATAGTGAGCCGGTAAAAAGGAGCCGTGGGACTGAAGCTCCGCCCACCTCAAGCACAAGTGATCAGTTACGACAAAAAAAGACATTTTAATGGTTTGAAACAGACAATAACGGTTGTAAAACTCAACTGTGTCGACGTCCTCTCAACTTTCTTATGTAAGCAAGAGTACATGAGTGCCTCATCAGTCCACACCCCCTAATTTACGGCATCGATCAGGCCACACCCCCTAATTTACGGCATCGAATAACTAATTAAGACCTAACTTACCAAACATCAGTGTGATAAGAACCATCTTCGAGACACAATTATATGAAGAGAACTTTTGATGTTTCAGTTTGGTCCCACCCACTAACATGGAGGAGGCGAGGTTTATGACCTATACTGCAGCCAGCCACTGGGGGGGGGGGGGTGCAGACGTTTTGGAGGGTGGGTCTCGTCGTTTACGTGCAGTGCGTCCGCGGTGTGTACTCACGGTGTGGAAGCTGACCATCTCCTGCAGACCCTGGCCAAACTGAGTCAGGCAGTTCTGGAGGGAGGGAAACAGGAAGTGAAACAAAAAGGTAAACAGACGGCGGAAAGCAGAGCAGGAAAAACGCTTATCCGGCAGGTTTCCGTGTCAGTGCCACTTCCTGGAGCTCGACGTGAACTCTGCTCGGGAGGCGGAAACACCGGCCTTAAAACACGCGTCCATTGTTTTAACAAGTCTTCATTTCCGGCATAAATCCAAATGTGCAGATTATTTTCAAATACATTACGCATAAAAACACATTTAAAAAAAACTATGCAGATTATATGTTTATATAATACTGATCCTATACATGGAACCTTGTTGTAAATTTAATGTTTCGGCAGTTCATAGGAAAAACTGCAAGCAGGCCGACTCAATAAATATCGACGCTGCAAAGAAATCGGCAAATATTCAGACAGTTCATAAACCATATCAATCATATCTCTTGGAAAACAGCACACTTGTAAGATATTTTGTTGTTATTCTTTGTGCGCATGAGTGAGTGTTTCATTTTCACTATTATCCACCGTTTTATTGACTAAACAATTATCTAATAGAGAAACTAATGAGCTGATTAATCAGTGTGAAAAACCATCATCAGTTTCAGCTGTAATGAACACAACAAATATTAATGTTCTAACTCTTGAGAACATCTAGGCTACATTTTTCTGCAGCCTGGACTTCCTGTTTGTTGCAGTATTTCTCACCGACTCTGACACAGTCCTGAAATAAAAATCGGCCATCAAGGCGACAAATATCCACGCTGACGATGAAGTCGCCGTATAATAATGCAGAACAAAGCCACATTACCACAAAAAAAAAAAATTTAATCTGTCAACTCCAGCATGATAAAAAGAAATTTCAAAAAGAAATTCAACTTCCTATCAAACCCCTCAACCAAGGAATAAAGTTACATTTAAAAACCCCTGGTTCCTCATAGTTCAGGGTCTGGGAGCGGCGGGTTACTGCGCCGTCCCGTGGTCGTCATAGTAACTCCCGACGGCTGCGACAGCTCTAACCAGAGGAGACGGATTATGACCGGTGTCAGTTTCCCGTGGCTGCTTACGGTGACGACGCCGTCCGTCTTGTCGTGCATGGAGAGCTCGGCCAGGCCGGCGAGGAACAGCTGATTGGTCGTGTTGTAGGCTTGCCCCGCCTCCACCATCTTACCGCACAGCTTCATCACCTTTTTGGCCAGAGATAGAGATGGCGGTCAGTCGCTGTGGCGGCTGTTTCAGCGGCAGACAGACAGGCAGGCACGTGCACACGCACACACAGACTAGCACACACTCACATAACATGGATTTGCGACATCAGGTCCGCCGGCAGTGTGTCTTTATCTTTACCCAAACATGAGAATCTGCCAACTGCGCAGTCACGGTTACGCTCGGGGTATCATCACCCATATTAATAGCAGTAATTATGGGTATCATGGTACACAGAGGTCCTGATTTGGTACAACAGGGGAAAAAGCTAAATAAGGCCTAAATGTATCATTTATTTTGGGCTGTTGTTCAAGTTAACGCTAGTTCCACTCCTGCGTGCAGGTCCTCTGCTACCGTGTACGGTTACTGGACTACTGCGTACGGGTCCTCTACTGCACACGGGTCCTCTACTCCTCTACTACTGCACACGGGTCCTCTACTCCTCTACTACTGCACACGGGTCCTCTGCTACTGCATACAGGTCCTACTGTATAGGGGTCCTACACACGGGTCCTCTACTACTGCGTACGGGTCCTCTACTACTGCATGAGGATGCACTTCCATGTGAATGTAAGTACTGGTACCCTTGGTACTGTTGAGCAACACATCGCTCGTCGCCTTTGTAGCCTCCAGGGAACCCAAAGTCCTCCACACAGCCAGTTTAAAGGAGGTAGGTGGGTCACCTGAACTCGCATAGATACTCTTCTGCTGCTTCTTTTAGTTTTGCTCTTCTTCAGTTATCTAATAGCGATCGGCAAACCAACGTCAGACACGCTAGCACCACCTGGATCCGAGTGCGAGTTCGTGGTGGTACGTGGGCACTCCTGGTAGTAACAGTCGTGGTGGTAACAGTGGTAGTCATAGTAACACTAGCAGTCATGGTAGCAACACTCGTAGTAGTAGTACTCACAGCCCATAGTAGCAGTGACAGAAGTAATTTAAGTTTTAGTAGTGACATTAGTGACAGTAGTATGGATACCGGTAGTAGTAACGGGAGTAGAGGCAGCAGCAGTAATAGCAATAATAGTAGTAATTGTAGTAGCAGCAGTAATAGAAACAATAGTAGTAGTAGTAGTAACAGTAATCAAAGTTGTAACTGTGACTGTAGTTGTATAAGCAGTCAAAGTAGTAGTAATTAAAGTAGTAATGGTAGTTGTGACAGTAGTGGTCAAAGTAATCTAGTCATAGTAATGCTAGTAGTGGTACCAGTAACAGTGACAGAATAGTAGTAGCTGCATTAGTAATACTAGTAGTAGTAGTAGTATCACGAGTAGCATTGGTAATAGTGGCTGCAGCAGCAGTAGTAACAGTCATAGTAGTAGTAGTGGCAGTACTAGTACTACATACCTTGTCCAGCTGCGTCTCCAGTAGAGAAGCATCCGCCTCAAACTCCTCCAGGTTCAGTCTGGATAAGACAGGCGTGATGAGAAACCCGGCGCATGCGTGGTAGCGCCGTGAGCGGGCGCCGACGGCGGCTTACCTGAACTCAGGTGAGTCTTTCACACACTCCTCGAAGTCCAGCAGCGAGTTCATGTTGTCACGCGATGGCGGCTCTTCTGTCACTGTCGGGAGCTCAACCGGAGCGGCTCAGCACGCCTCCATGTCGCCGTGCGCGCCTTCCGTTAGCTGCCAATCAAACGCCGACGCCGACTGCTAGCTCGCTAGCGGCTAACCACCGCCTGCGCCGACAGTCAGCAGCTAACCATCGCCTGCGCTGGCCGTTAGCCCCGTTAGCCCCGCTAGCCGCGGCGCTCGGAGCGGCGTCCCCGCGCTCGCCCGCTCATACCAAGCTGCGTCCGTTAAGCGGCGACACGGCGGCGTGCCACCGTCTGCGGGCGGGCGGGCGCGCGCGGCCGACGGCGGTCACACGCGGCGGCGCTCGTGCACGCGCGCTTGTCTGCCACCCATGTCCCCGCAGTTTGTGGAGAGCGTCATTAAAAAAAAAAGGTGTTTTCAGTGTGACAGCTGTCTGGTCTGGTCGCGTCGCTGCTGCTGCTGCTGCTGTTGCGGAGGAGTGCGGACACACATCCGGGTCAGACCACCAGCGGAGACCCCTGGCGCAGCGGGGTGGTACTGCAGCCTCGTTTTCCCCCTCAGCTGCAGTGAGGGTGATTTCAGCCATTGTTTTCTACTATAGAAGAGGATTAGGGCCACTAAAGAACAAAATAAAGAATTCGGAATTCTGACTTTTTTTTGCAACCTAAAAAATATTTTTTAGGTTTCGGAAAAAAAGTTAGTTTATTAGGTTAAAGTCAGAATTCAGACTTTTTTTTTTTTTACCAGAAATTTAAAAAAAAAATCCTCAAAAAAAAACAATTCTTTTTAGGTATCGGACAAAAGTCAGAATTCTGACTTTACCCTCAGAATTCTGACTTTTTTCCGATTCCTAAAATTTTTATTTTTGCGGGAGGATTTTTTTTCTCCAGTGGTCCTAATCCTCTTCTGTAGTTTTCTTTAGGATTGTGACTGTTCTCCAGTAATGTAGCTGCATCCCCGGAAACATGGGAGACCTTTGCCTCCAATGCTTTCCTCGTGAGGAAAAAAAATACGATATTTTGTTGCTTGCAACCAACCAAGCTGGGTGAAGAAAATAATCAAAACTAACTACTTTTATCAAAGTCATTAGTATGTAAATAAATCCACCTGATATAGGGTAGGGTACCACAAGTAGGTTTCCTACCCATGTAGGGTACCACAAGTAGGTTTCCTACTTGTGGTACCCTACATGGGCCATCAGCTTATGGTGGTAGAGGGTTCGAGTGTCTTAATGATCCCAGGAGCACCTGGTAGGGTCCCCCATGGCGAACAGGTCTTGGGTGAAGGGTCAGACAAAGAATGGTCCATAAAGACACATAATGGAAGACAAACACCAAAGGACCAGTGTGCCCTGCTCGGAGGGTTACCAGAGCCCCATAACAGAGCCCCAGAGCCAGACCTGGGGGAGGGGCCTGTCAGCAAACAACCAGTGGCCTTCACCCATGGGGTCCGGTCTGGTCCGGCCTGAGGCAGAGACATGGGTCCATCCTCCAGCAGGCCCACCACCTGCAGGAGGAACCATATGGGTCTGGTGCAATGTGGATCGGACGGCAGGTCACTGCTGCCCCCGAGACCCGGACCCAGATAAGCGGAAGAAGACCAGACGAGATGAGAAACGAGTTGCGGTCACTTTAAGCCACAGAAACCGTTCCAAAATGTTCGCTTTTGGTCTCCCGTTTAGCTTTTTAAATGACTTTTAAACTTTTTACCAACACTCTTTCTTATAAGGCCACTGGAGACTGAAATAAACACATACCCCCCCCCCCCATGAAAGTCAAACTGCTCGATCTAGTATCTGCCTGACATGATATAGCGTTTGTAATGCTAATCTCGACTTCATGACATCAAACTGGCATATTTGCTTCGGTCTGATAATGTCGCGGCTCTTTAAGGACACTTTTTAGGGTTAATTTAGCAACTTTCAGTACTGCACTTTCAGCAGAATTTTTTTTATATTTGTTCCACTAACAAATGTCCTCAGTAACACCTCAAGGTCATCTATAATTAAGAACTTGAAGAGAGTGTGAACTGGATTCAAAACAGCTAACATAGGTCTTAGGATAATGCATCAATAGCAACTCTACATTTATTTGGACTTTTGGAGAAATTCTGGAAAGCTACAAACATCCATGATCACGAAGGACTGCCTCACTAAGATAACTGCATGCATGAGCCATTTCTCCTAAAACAGAGATGTTTTTTTGTGTCCATTTTTCCATATCAAGTATTCATCACGTAAGAGGTTGCAAATAGCATTTTTGTAGATGGATATTTGATTATTAAAAAAAAATCTTTCCAATGCTATAATTAAGTGATTTACGCTTCATTATTATTATTTTTGTTATTGCTGTTGTAGTTTTTGCCATCTAGCTACTTGTGCTAACAAAAAAACTTTTCCCTGCTTTTTAAACATATTTAACTTTTATCCTGACGTCATCGTGGAATTTTGGCGTAGACGTCACCGACTGCGTGACGTCGGCATGACGCAGCTCTTTAAAGAGACATCCTAATATCAATGTAACGACTGTCTGCAAATTCAGCATTTCAGCGGCAACACACATTTTCTGTAGGAAATTAATTTTCCAATTCGAAGCCGAGGCGAATTCAAGAGGACGCGTGAAATTCCAATCTCTTAGAAATCGCGGACAAATCCGTGTAAACAAAAAAAAAAGCTCGTTTCGCTGCTACGTCATCGCGACGCGTCCGAGCCCTCGCGCATGCGTATATGCCGGAGCCGCTCCATTTTGGATCGTCGCAGGCTAAGCTAGCTCGTCACTGCTGGTGGCTTCCTCCAAGCGGCGTTACTTTGTTCGGATTTGCATTCCTCGCTCCGAGGTGGGATTCGGGCGTTTGGTCGTGTGTCGCGTTCTCTCGTCCCGCCTTCACACCGAGGTCCGATTCTCTCTTCTGCCGACGGATGGAAGAAGAGGACGACTTCATGTCCGCGAGCCACTCCGGTAAACTGGTTTTGTTTCCTACTTAGCAAGCTAGCAGCGCGGACGCCTCCCGCGGCTCCCGGTCCAGTTTTCAGCTCATAAACACGATACGCAGAAGAACTAGTTGACCTGTCACCTGCGCCTTCTTTAGATAATGCGCTAAACGCCGTCCAGCCAATAGCAGGGCTGGTAAATAAACAACCCGGAAATGACTCCATTTAGCTTTGGTGATTAAAGTGGATCGAGAGTAGTTCCGAGGAGGATGCGGGTCCTCGTGGTCTAAACGGGCTCCAGTCCGGTAAAGCACCCGTTTTTGCTCGAAGGAGCCTCGTCTGCTCGTCAGTCTGAAACTGTTTGATTGATTGTTGTGCTGCTGAGTTTGGCGGGCTGGCCGCGTTCGTGTTCGGGATTGAGTATCTGCGCTCGGCTCGTATCGAGTCTACCAGTGACGTCAGACCCCGACACCCCCAAAGCAACGCAGCGCCGGACTCAATTACGTCACGTAACAGCCAGCGGCCTAAATGAGAGATGTACCACAAACGCGGCGAAACCTGAGCTGCTCGACAACATTGTCGGGCCTCGTGTTTTTGCCCTTAAAGAGTTGCGCCTCATTGTTTTGTGTATCACATCTGGTACATTAGGGCTGGCAGTGTTACCATGGAGACCAATTCAACATGTGTCTGGTCGAGTTCGTGGTGTGACCTTTCGTATTTTATCTCGCGTCGGCGTTGTTTCCAGGGTGCATGCGTTGCTTGTTTGGTTTTTTTTGGCTGTCTTTTCTCCAGAATCCCAAATATTCCCTCACTGCTAACGTATTCCAAAGAGAAAGTGTCTTGAGCTTCCTTCTCCCGGCTCGGTTCCTGTCCCGTTCTCCCCGCCGGTCTCTGACCTCAGCACCAAACTTCTGCGCCACGGTGTTTTCTACAACGTGTTTTCCGTGCTCCTCTGCAGACGACGGCGGCGGCACGCCGGTTCAGGATGAGCACCCGCTGTCAGACGGCGAGGAGATGAGGAGCGACCGGCATCAATCTGAGGTCAGACTGGGGACGCGGCGATGAGCTCACACGGTCGTTTGTCCTGTAAATAACCAGCCGTCTCTTTGCCCAGGACGAGGGCAGTAACGAAGAGGACGCCGCCCACAACATGGAGACGAGCGGGACCGCCAACGGCTCCGACAACGAGGAGCGCCGCGGCGCCGACAGCGACTCGGACGCCGAGGTTCCCGGGGGCCGCGACGATGACAGAAGTGACTCTGACGCGGAGGGCCCGAGGCCCGCCGACAGCGACGACGACTCGCCGGGGAAGCGCCGGATGAGCACCTCGGACAACGACAACGAGGGCTCGTCGCCCGTCAAACGCGACGCCTCGGATAACGAGGAGGGGGAGGGGTCGCCGCCCGCCAAACGCAGGGCGAGCAGCTCCGACAACGAGGAGGAGTCGCCCAGCAAACGCGCCGCCTCGGATAACGAAGAGGCGGAGCCGTCGTCTCCCGCCAAGCACAGGAGGAGCAGCTCGGACATGGAGGAGGGGGGCGGAGCCAAAGACAGCGACTCGGAGAACGAGGGCGCCAAACCCGCGCGGTCGCCCGGCCGCAGCGACAATGACTCTGACGCAGAGACGCCCGCCAGACGCAAGGCGGCACAGATAGACTCGGATGAGGAGGAGGAGGAGGTGGTGGCGGGGAAGCAGCAGGAGGACGAGGAGGGAGCGGGAGGAGGAGGCGGGAAGTGGAAGGCGGTGATGCAGTCCGACAGCGAGGAAGAGGAAGAGGCAGGCCGGGTGAAGGCGGCGGGAGCGAGCGACGGAGAGCAGCAGGGGGCGCACAAAGCCGCCGCCGACAGCGAGGAGGACGACGACAAACCAGGTGCTGACTTTTATACCGGCATCATAGCGATGTCGAGCAATCAGCGATGGCGAATTGCTGCGGGATTTTGGAAAATCTGTTATGGAATATTCCCTCAGCGTCGATTTTATGTCGTGTGTGTGTGTTTGCAGTGAAGAGGAAGAAGGCCATCCTGTCTGACAGCGAGGACGAGGAGGAGGCGGCGGACAAACCAGGTGAGATCAAAACAAACCTGGCGTCTGGCCGGTAAGCCCCGCCTCCTCTGTGTTAGTGGGTGGGACTTGGGCCAAACTGCAACTACCAAAGTTCTGGTCATGTCATTTTTCTTTTTCCACAAAGATGGATTCCGTCATTTCGGGTAGTTTTAATCACGCTGATGTTTGTTCTTTTTTTAACATTGCAGTTCGGTTTAGTTTTGATATGTACCTTGATGCTATAAAAAGGGGGCGTGGCTTGAGGAGTGACAGCTGCCCTTGGCGAAAAACAGGGAGGCATTTGCAGACTTGTGTTTAGGAATCATACTTAAATTATTATTGTGTTTTCCAAACAGTAAAAATGTGGGTGGGGTTTACGCTAAACTGATCATTAAGGGGGCGGGGCCTCGATGCTATGTTCTGCTTCCTGATCGCGACTGCACAGACTTCAGCTTTATTTTGTCGAGCAGGAGGTAACGGAAGATTCTAAACAGTTTATGGTTGAAACCTTCAAAATGAATCCATTTTAATTCAAAACGCGTTTCAGCATTTCAATTAAAAATCACAGATCAGCAGGTGGCGCGCGGTCGTCTTGTCTTGTGTGTGGCGGCGTCGGCGGTGTCGGCGGCGTCCACCTCACTCAGCCACGTTTGCGCTCTGGTCCCCAGCAGCGAAGAGGAGTCGGGCGGTGTCGGACGACGACAACTCGGACAGCGAGTCGGAGGGGCCCGACAAGAGCCTCGCCGCCAAGCTGAGGGAGCTGGGCTCCGACAGCGGGAGCGAGGAAGATGAGAGGTTAAAGGGCAACGCGGAGAAGAAGGACGAGAAGGCGCTGTTTGGCAGCGACAGCGACTCCGGGGAGGACGAGGAGGAGTGAGTACCGGCTGCCGCTCGGCGCCGAGCAACGCTGATGTTCTCGCGATCTTTGTTTTCACATAGATCTACAAGAATGAATTGATTATTGATCCTTTCAGCGATTTTTTTTTCTTTTTTTAAAGCAGACATGTCAAACTTCTGCTCATTTCTGCGTCTTGAAGGAAGAGACAAAAGAAATGATATGTTAAGTGAATCAGTAGAGCAAAGATATGAAAATCTATTAACTGATGCAATTTTGAGGGAAGTTCAGTAAACCTTTTTGCTTCTCGGTTGCAAATAAACTACAAAAGAAAAAGAAAAAACAAAGAAAGGAGATATCTCTATAGATATAGATATCTCTCTATATATATATCCATTTGCTTATTCAAAAAAACCCCACACAATTTACTGTTTTTAAATATCAAATGGCATGACCTTTGACCCCACCTCCGCTTTTCCCCAGGAAAATGATTGCGGACATCTTTGGCGAGTCCGGCGACGAGGAGGAGGAGGAGTTCACGGTGAGTTCACCTGGTCGTGGTGTTGCAGTGAGGCCGGCGCCGGTCGCTCAAAAGGTCACCGGGTCGCGTTTAAAATGCACGCAATTGTTAATTAACCGCTAAATACGTGGACCAGGAGAGTAGCAGCGTTTGAGATGAAGCAAAACATGAAACTTTAAAAAAAAAAAAAGAAACATTTTTAGAGGCGGAGGCCGTGGTGGTGCGGCCAGCGTTTGAGCGTCGGTGTGATTTGTGCGTCCGCAGGGTTTCAACCAGGAGGATCTGGAGGGCGACAAGAAGCAAGCCAAGGAGAAGCAGCAGCAGATGGAGGAGGAGTCGGACTCGGACGAAGGCGTCGACCGCAGCGGCCAAGAGTGAGCAGCACAGCACCCGCCAACACACACACACACCAACACACACCAGTTATTACCCAACTCCTCACAGGACGCTGAGACATGGATAATAGAAACTGGACTAACCATCCAAATAACAATTAAATGAGGGAACTAGGCGACGATGTGACGGGTGATATTCAGCCGGGTTGGTGTGTGACTGTCACACACCTTTACTTGATGGTTTTTTTCATCACTGCTATGCTAGAAGAGTGGAAATGATCAAATTCAGAGAAATGTCATTGGTCCCGTCTCTTTCCTGGTTACAGACAAATAAGGCGAACTGTTTGATGTCTGGAAGTATTTGAAAGTTTCTTAGGAGTCCCACCTTGGTAGGAAATATATTTAAGATTTTTTTGTTCCATTCTGTGTGTGTGTGTGTGTACGTGTGTGTTCAGCACCAGCTTCATGTCCGACTTCGACATCATGCTCGCCCGGAAAAAAGCCATGAACAGCAGGAAGAGGCGCCACCGCGACGGCGGCACCTTCATCAGCGACGCCGACGACGTGGTCAGCGCCATGATCACCAAGATGAACGAGGCCGCCGAGGTCCGGCCTTCAAAATAAAAGCTCGGTCAAACGACGCTTTCCATAGCTGCATTTTTGATTATTATTATTTTTCCTTAATCGGAACTGGCTTCTCCTTTACAGGAAGACCGAACTCTGAACAGCCAGAAGAAACCGGCGCTGAAGAAGCTCACGCTGCTGCCCCAGGTGGTCATGCACCTGAAGAAGTAAGTCGATCTGACAGCGGAGCGCGATGGAAACGTGAATGTCGGACCGTGTGTGAGAGCCGCCGCTTCTCTCCCCCCTCCAGACAGGACCTGAAGGAGACCTTCATCGACAGCGGCGTGATGTCGGCCATCAAGGAGTGGATCAGTCCGCTGCCGGACAAGTCGCTGCCCGCGCTCCGAATCCGGGAGGAGCTCCTGAGGATCCTGCAGGAGGTGAGCGACGTGCAAGAGGCGGCGCTGCAAGAAAAATGGGATAAATACGCCACAAGTTACTTTAAAAGTTTTTTAAAGTGTGAACGCTGAGTGCGGCGTTTTTAAAAAAAAATCCTTTTCTCCTTTGCCGAGTCTTTCAAACTGCCAGCGACTGTCAGCTGTCAAACCATCACGCTCTCGTGCTGGTATGACATCATCAAATCAGCCCTTCAGATGTTCATAGTCAGATTCCATTCATATGATCGTAACGTGGTGCTGCTGGGGGGTTCCGATCTGACGCCTTTGAGTTTAAGCAGCTCTTGAGTAGGACGGGTCGCCGTGGTGATCTGGCACGCCGGACGGAGTCACAAAGACGCCCCTCACACCCACAGTGACGCCGGGCTGCCCATCCGGCTGACTTCCTGTTTCTCTTCCTCCCCCCCGCAGCTTCCCAGCGTGAGTCAGGAGACGCTGAAGCACAGCGGGATCGGGCGCGCCGTCATGTTCCTGTACAAACACCCCAAAGAGTCCAGACCCAACAAAGACCTCGCCCTCAAACTCATCAGTAAGACCCCCCCACACACACACATCTTCTAATATGTTTAACCCCGACTTGCACGAGAGGTTCCAGAGGCTCCCGTGGCCTCATTCAGCCTAAAATGACAGCGAGGTAACGAAGCCGGCGGCAGTAACGAGAGCTCGGATGGCGAGCAGCGCGATTTAAAAATACGAGTTAAGTTTGACTCGAAGGAACATCCCGGGTCCGTCTTTGTTTTCACGTCTTCTCCCGCCACATCTTTTAATGACGACATCCGATTGCGTGTCTTCTTCTCTGGTGCGCGTGTGGGGTTTAATGGCCGTCTGATAACTGTCCTCCATGCAGACGAGTGGTCGCGGCCCATCTTCGGCCTGACGTCCAACTACAAAGGAATGACGAGAGAGGAGCGCCAGCAGCGAGACCTGGACCAGCAGATGCCTCAGAGACGCCGGCTAAGGTACGGAAATGGCCGCCCGCCGATGACGTCGCACGGTGCCCTCACAGGTGTCCCACATCCATCATCACCTGCGTGAACCCTCTGTAGGAGTTGACCACACTACACATTTACATCATTTCCTTCAGTTACGACCACAAATGTCATCGGACTTCAGTCATCGGAAAAATTATCCAGCTGTTCTGGGTCAACGATCCCGGTCGCTGGTCCTCCGCCTCCTCTGATGCGTCATCCTCAGATGTGGCGCTAGCATTGATCGTCTTCTGTGGATGCAGTGCTAGTGTTCTCCTGGGGTCCTCTATGGATGTGGCGTTGGCGTCCTCTTTGGGTCCCTTTCTGATGCAACGCTAGCATGCTGCTCAGATCCTATTCTGATGTGGCCCGAGTATCCCACTGGGCTCCTCCTCGGATGCGGCACCAGCATACCACACGGGTCCTCCTCAGGTCCCCTTCTGATGGGGCGCTAGCATCCCACACGGGTCTTCCTCAGGTCCCCTTCTGATGGGGCGCTAGCATCCCACACGGGTCCTCCTCTGAGGAGAGCAGGAAGGCGGATCACAGCCGATCTGGCCTCCATGGTGGCGTTTGTAATGATTGAGCGAGTAATTCCTGCCGGTCTGATGAGCGAGTCGCTCGCGGCGCCGTGTCTCGTGGTCGGT
>CAAKHG010045381.1:0-10779 GCA_901007715.1 Dactylopterus volitans
GCCACGCCGCCGCCCAGCGGCCACGCCGCCGCCCAGCGGTCCGGACTCGGCCGGCCCGGGAGGGCTGAGCCGGACTTCATTCATGCTCTGCTCTTATATTGATCATCCCTCGTGGGGGCTGAAAGATTGGTCGATTAATTAATTATTGTGCGTGTGTGTGTTTAATTTGCAAGAAAAGGCAGTTGAAAGGGTCCAGTAGAGGGTCCAGAATAATTATTGAAATGTAAAAGGCGAGCATCATCTCCTAATATCCGTTTTCCCAACAGTCCAAGGCTCAAAGGTATTGTCATAAATTACGATATCAATCAAAGACTACATTAAAGTTCTCATTTTTGACTAATAGGAAACAATGGTTATTTTCAAATTTTTCCTTGTGACTTGGTGTTGCTTAATGTATGTTGATTAGTGAGCCTTGTGTGTTTCTGAAGGCTTCAGCAAAATCCTGTCAACCTCCAGCCTGTCTCCTGCTCACCTCTTGTGTCTTCGCAGTGTAAATAGCGTCATGGCCTCGGGGCCTTCGGAGCATTCCAGCGTCCTGCAGGAGGAGCTCACCTGCCCAGTGTGCCTGGACCTGTACAACGATCCCCACTTACTTCCATGCGGCCACAACTTCTGCAAGACCTGCCTGGATCGCCTGAAGCGGCAAGCAGACAGGGGTCGTTTCCGCTGTCCGGAGTGCCGCGACAGCCACCGATGTGGCACCAACTTTCAGAAGAACTTCAAACTTGCCAATATTGCTGATGATTACCGTCAGCGCCTCAGATATGCTGGTGCAGCTGCAGCAACTTCAAAATCCAGTGAATTGCAGACGTCTTCTGTGGCAGCAAAACATTCCAGGGGTGTCTTTGCCGTTCCATGTGACTACTGCCCGACTGCTCCCTGTGCTGCCAAGGACGGGCCTTCTGCTTCTCAGGACGGGAGTGACAAGGAGGAAACTGCCGCCGCCGCCGCCACCGCCGCTGCTGCTGCAGCTACTTCAGCAACATTTGCAGTGAAAATGTGCTTGAAGTGTGAAGTGTCCATGTGCCAGGAGCATTTAAAGCCACATCTGGAGCTGCCGGCGTTGCGCGAGCATCCGCTGACAGAACCCATGAGTGACTTTTGGAAGAGGAAGTGCCCAGATCACGATGAGATTTACAGGTATGACGCTGTGCACTCATGTTGCAGTTTTGAAAAAAGGTTGATTCATCGAGGATCAAAAATATCACTTTTTCCTCATTGCGTCAGTGCAGCTCATATGGAGTTAGCAATCAATACAATAAACGCCGTGGCAGAATTTGGACAGATGAAACTACTCATATCTGATGTTTGATACATTTTCCAAATTGTAATTATAAATTTTTCTGTCCATCAACCATCCAGTTTCTTCAGCTATATTTTGTTATGTCAGCCATCATCAGATTTATTTAATCACTTGCTTCCTTGTTTGCTAACTCTAACCCCCTCGTTATATTTTGCTAACTTATTGGTCTGCCTGCTCCAGAATTTAACTGTGAAAAGTTAACTTGTCAAGTGCAGTTTAAGGGCTGGCAGTTGGAGTTGGGCCGTATTGTGTCCCTGTATGTTTGTTTTTTCTCTAAAACGGAGCAGTGACTGAATCTACTGCGGTCCCTCTCTGACTGATAGATGGTGAAAAGCAACATCGAGTCATAAATCCCTTTTGAAAACTGAACCAAAACCTCTATGTGCAGTTTGACACACTGATCATTTCACAACATATTTAGATTTTCATTTGGAAGTGGCCGGTGAAGGCTTTAATATTCTGGCGCCATCTGACTTTTTGTCAGACAGCTCTTACCACAATATGCTTTCAAAGATGGCAAATTTCTTTCATACACAAACTTGCAGATGGCATCTGGTTTAAAGCCAAAAAATCCCAACGAAGGGACTGGTCTTCTCCCTCTGTTTGTTTCAGACACACCTGTGTGAGTATATCTGATGGTGCTTGTTGTTGGAATGACAATGGCTGACTGGAAAATTTTTGGGGATGCGTGAAGTACTTTATATTGTACCAATGAATCATTGGCAGATAAGTGGAATTTCTTATTATTGTCAATTATTCTGATAATATAAGTATAGCTGAAAAATAGAGCCAATAGAATGTCAGAAGATTGCAGTAATGCAACGTCAATTATCGACAGCACTTAAAATCCAGATAAGAAGCAGCAACTGTTGCCCCAAAGCCTCTTTAGAGTTTCAGGGGAAGACACACTGTGGCTATTTCAGGGCATTCTGAAATCATTTATGCTCACAAAGTGACTCAACTTTATTACTAGAAGCACCTGTGTGAATAAATCTATGCTTCCTCCAAAAGTGCGCGTTGTTAAACCTTTAACACATTACGCTTTGCTAGAGTTGCAACAAGATGCAATTCACTACACTACACAGCCAAACCTGCAGACACCACCCAGTAAAATCCCTGAGGGTCTAGTGGGTGAGGGGCACGTCAAATATTAGTCTTTGAAAGCATCACAGAGAACTACAAGCCTTTGTCACACCTTTTTATATCGATAATTTAAAAGGATCAACTTCGTAGATCTGAGAATGTTCAAAGTAAGTAGGCAACAGCTTGTATTTGAATGTGATATTACAGATGCACCAGTCTGATCCACCAGTTCAGTGCAGGTTGGGTCATCAGCCATGAAGTCATTAGTCTCTAAATTGAGTCTTTCTGCTGTCACAACTTGATTAAGTCCCAGCAGGCTGCCAATAGTCTTCAGCACCAAAGCAGGCTTCAGCCTCATGTTACCTTAAATTAAATGCATACAGTCTAAATGTCCATAACTATGTTTGTGTATCCCCTCCGATATCCTTTGAGATCCTTTGGTCTTTGAGATATTTGAGCTCGACAGTCATTCCCCTACTCATTACTGTTCACAAATGTAATGTTCACCTATCAGCCATAACATTAAGACCACTGACAGGTGAAGTGAATGACGCTGATCATCTCTTTATCATGGCGCTTTTCATTAGCTGGGCTTTGTCAGGCAGCAAGTCAACATTTTGTCCTCACAGTTGATGTGGGTGAGCGTAAGGATTTGAGTGACTTGGATAAGGGTTGTTCTGGTCTGAAGTGGTCAGTACCTGTCAGAAGTGGTCCATAGAAGGAAAGGCAGGGTCATAGGCGGCCAAGGCCAATTGATGCATGTGGGGAGCCAGTTTTGGCCTGTGTGATCCAATCCAGTAGTCTGTATTTGCAGACCGGTCAGGGTGCCCTTGCTGGCCCCCGTCCACTGCTGAAAGCACCAACAATGGACATGTTAGCATCAGAACTGGACTACGGAGCAACGGAAGAAGGTGGCCTGGTCGGATGAATCACAACTTCTTTCACATCATGTGGATGGCCAAGTGCATGTGTGCCACTTACCTGCGGAACACACAGCACCAGGATGCACTATGGGAAGAAGGCGAGCCAGTGGAGTCTGTGACGCTTTGGGCAATGTTCTGATGGGAAACCTTTGGTCCTGCCATTCATGTGGACGTTACTTTGAGAGAGCACTGTGAATAATTAACTTGCAAAGTGCAGTTTAATGGTTGGCAGTTGGAGTCGGCCATATTAAGACTGCATGTTTGTTTTTCTCAAAATCAGAGCATTGACTGAAGGACAGATCGGCCTTCTACAGTAGTTCCATTCTGATCGATTGGTTCTGAAGAGCAACAGCATATCATAAATCCTCAGTTTGCACACTGATCACATAATAGCATAGTTAGATTACGTTTTCCTTTACCAGGAGCATTTAAAGCCACATCTGGAGGGGCCTTTCACATGGATTGCAGAGTGTGTGCGCGTCGCTTACCGGGGAACACATGGCACCAGGATGCACTAAGGGAAGAAGGCTGGCCGGCAGAGGCGGTGTGATGCTTCTGGCAGTGTTCTGCTGCTAACCTTGGGTCATGCCATATTTATATAGCGCCAAGTCACAACAAAAGTTATCTCATGACACTTTACAAGAAGAGCAGGTTGAGAAGGTACTGTTTAATTTACAGAGACCAAACATGTGGATTTTACTTTGACACATACCACCTACCCTTTGACACATACCACCTACCCCAGACTATGACAGACTATGTACTCCCTTTCATGGAAACTGTATTCCCTGATGACAGTGGCCTCTTCCAGCAGGATAATGTTACCTGCCACACGGCAAAGATGGTTTGGAGGAATGGTTTGAGGAAGTAATCAACCAGTTCAAGGTGTTTACTTGCCTTCAAAATTCCCCGGAGCTCAATCTAATCGAGCATCTGTGGCATGTGCTAGACAAACCAGTCCAGTCCATGGAGGCCCCACCTCGCAACTTACAGGACTTAAAGGCTCTGTTGCCATCTTGGGGCCAGATACAACAGCACACCTTCAGTGTGCTGTGAAGTACAGGCCTTGATGGCTTAGGACTGCTTTGGCTGCAAAAAGGGGAGCTACACAATTTTAGGCACATGGTCTTAATGTTATGGCTGATAGGTGCATGTGTGCCTCAAGAGCCCTTGTATATGCTTCTACCATATTTCCTCTTGTAGTATTTTTTACCACAATAGAGCACCACCTCAGTCGTGTGTGCTGCATTTTAATAGGAGTTGTCAGTAATTAGGTTCTGAATCCCGTCTTTATTTGCTTTGAAAATGCAGATACTACTGCATGGACGACAAGGTGTGTGTCTGCAATGGCTGCACTGTAGAAGGAGGACACTCGGGACACACAATCAAGACCCTGAAAAATACAATGAAAGATCTCAAGGTAAACTTTTCAAGATCATCACACATATTTGCTGCATGATAAATGTCCTTATTGTCATCATCGTCATCATCAGCAGCAGCAGCAGCAATTTATCTATATTGGAGTGGAAAAAATTAGAAAAGTACAGAGAGCTTTGAGAAGCACAAGTACTGACAAAGGATTCATGGTTTTGAGCCCCTCCTCATGTTGAGATGAAGTCTATTAGCCAGCTGTATTTGTACATGAACACACAAACCTCATATTCAAGTTAAAGTTTGTATTCTGGATTTTAAAGATCATGGCACACGTAACAAAGGAAATGTGTTTGTCCTGTGTTTGTCAAACAGTTCAAACACCTTTTCATTGTGAGTTTTAACACAAAGTACCATGATGAGTCTGGAATCCTAATGAATGAGCATTGTGCTGCAGTACTCTGCATGGCTGTGTGAGGGAGGGAGAGAGAGGGAGAGTCACATGACTCTGGTCTTTCTATAGGAGAAAAAAATCCACCTTCTGTGTTTGCATTCTCCTGAAAAGAGTGTGAAGTTGAGAGGCTTCCAGTTTATTCAGTCTACAACCTGTAGAATTCAACATGTTATAAAAGTGGCTTCAGACATAACCAAACTACCTTCCAGCCTTCTTTTCAGACATGTTCACACAATATTCTGTCTTCAGTAAGACAGCATAGAAAATGTTTACACTGTATTAGCAGCTCGATGGACTCATGGTTAAAAATGCACCAATTCTCCACATGTTTTATACACTCACCAATCATTTTATTAGGTACACCTTCGACGGTATTCCTAATGAAAGTTCTTCCTTTGACGTCTTTTTGGGTTCAGAGATGCTCCTCTTCAGACCTCGGTTGTAACGAGTGGTTAATTGAGTAACTGTTTCCTTTTTATCACCCTGGAACCTGTGTGGCCATTCTCCTCTGACCTCTGGCGTCAACAAGGCATTTTCTCCCAGAGAACTGCTGCTCACTAGAAATCTAATTTTTTCCTGACCATCCTCTGTAAACCCTTGAGATGGTTTTGCATGAAAACTCCAGTAGATCTTCAGCGGCTGAAATATTCAGACCAGCCTATCTGGCACCAACAACCATGCCACGTTCAAAGTCACTGAAATCACCTCTCTTCCCCATTCTGATGCTCAGATTGAACTTGACCATGTCTACGTGCCTAAATGCATTGAATTGCTGCCATGCTATTGGCTGTTTAGATATGTGTGTGAATGAGCAGTTGAACAGGTGCACCTAATAAAGTTATTGCTAAGTGTATATTGTGAAAAACACTATTTCAGTCCATAGCAGTTGCCATTTGGGAGTGAGCCGCAGGTTTATAAGATAGAATAACTAGCCTGAACCAGTTTGCATAGCAGGGAAAGATGAAACGTATCTATCTTGTCAAGTCTGTTGCATTAGATACACGTCTAGCAAACAACACTCAAATACTTTGTTTACCTCATTCGAAGGACACAGTGTGGCTAGTGGAGTCCATGTCACTGGTAACTGGCCAATTACATGTGGTTGCGTATGAGACAAGCCTCTGTGCGGGCTCAGCCCAGGAAGACAAATGTGAATTATTTCCTGTATTGGAGCTCATTCTGGCTGAGTTCTCGCAAGAGATGTCAGTCCAACACTGCATAACGGATGGTTACGGAACATAACCTTGGTTCTATGAATGAAGGTCAACATGCCACCGTATGGGTCACTCTCTCCAAGGGTGACCTGTTTCAGGACAATTAGAAAATTAACACCTCCGCCCACTGGGTGCAATCAGAGCCTACAAATACAGGTGTGTGATCACCTGCTCAGTCTCTTTTCTCCGACTGAGGCCGAACCAGCCTACTGACTGACAATACAAGCTGGCGTGTTGACCTTCATTCATAGAACCAAGATTATGTTCCGTAACCATCCGTTCTTTTTCATATCAGGTCAACACGCGACCGTATGGTTCACTTGAATAGCAAATAAGGTCAGGCAAGAGGTGTAGTGAGGCTGAAAAACACTCAGGACAACAGTTCACTGATCAGAACACATTTGATTGAAGAAAAAGTATAAAGCCTCACAGTACAACAGCCAAAGACCAACAAAGGTCACGTGCTGCAAAAGAAAATACTGGTCACATCTTCTGTTCCTCTTCTGTGGACAGAAGAAGGCCCACAAAAACATAACCACCGGGTGAACACCAACCCTGAAACCATATCCCAGCATGGCAGGGACCACACGCCTCACTGGCCTGCTTGCAGGACAGCAGAGGCCACAGATGAACCAACATTCAGCCTGTAGAACCTTGCAAAGGTCCCAGGCCGCTGCACAAATATCCTCCAAGGGAGCCCCCTTGAAGAGCGCCTAAGAGGTGGCCATCCCTTTGGTGGAGTGGGCCACCACTCCCGCAGGGGGAGGGACCCCAGCACTATCATAGGCTCGAGCTATGGCATGGACAACCCAACGGGCCAACCGCTGCTTGGACACAGCATTGCCCAGCCTGGTTCCCCAATAGCAGACGAAGAGCTGGTCAGCCCGTCTAACTGGGGCCGTACGGGTGATGTACACCCTCAGGGACCGCACTGGACAGAGCAAGTGTAACTGAGCTGCCTCCACCGAGTCATGTGGTGGACGGTTAAGGGCTCCAGAACCAAGGGCCACACCACGAAAGATCAAGGGAGCACCTTAGGGAAGAAGGCTGGATTTGGCAGGAGAGAGATGGCAGAGCCCTCCTCCCCCAACCTCAAACAGGATGGATACACAGACAGGACATGCAGCGCAGAGACCCGCTTCGCTGAAGACAGGGCGAGAAGAAAAGCTGTTTTGAGGGAAAGAAGCTCCAGACTCAAACTGAACAAAGGCTCAAAAGGAGACTCCGACAGAGCCTGGGGACCGTGATGGCCGGATTTGCCTAGCCCCCTTCAAAAACTGACCAATAAAGGGGCTGCGAGCCCATCGTCCCACCCTCAACAGGGACGTGACGGTCAGATATGGCCGCCACATAGCCCTTTCTCCAACAGTGACTGCAAAAACAAGAGGACCCTTTGTGTACTGCAAGAGACTGGGTTCCAGCCGGTGTCTGCACACCACTGGCAAAACCTGCAGCGTAGTCATAACGGCAGGACTCAAGCCACAGGACGGCTCCCGTCCAAGGGCCAGACGTGCAGCTTGTAAATCCCTGGATTCTGGTGCCAGAACTCTGTGACAGCATGACCGGTCTGACTGGGAGGCACCAAGGGGTTCCTACCAACAGCCTCCGCAAGGTCGCCATCCACGGCTGGTGTGGCCAGGCCGGGGCCACAAGCAGAACCCTGGCCTCCATCATCTCCACCTTAGCCAGTACTGCCGGTATGAGTGGAAAGGGGGGAAATGCACACAACAGGCCCTGGGGCCACCGATTTGCAAGACCGCCTACCCCCAAAGTCCCCGCCGGGCAATGGGTGGTCTCCTGTGAGGCAAAGAGGTCCACCTGGGAAACTCCGAACCGAGCCCAAATGGCGTCCACAATTTCCGGGTGAAGCCTCCACTCCCCTGGCCGGGGGCCGCCCCTGGACAGGAGATCTGCCGCTACATTCACTACTCCCGGCAAGTAGATGGCTTTCAGGGACACACCCTGAGTGTTAGCCCAGAGGAGGATCTTGTGTGTCAAGTTGTGCTGGGACCACGACCGCAGCCCCCCCCCCCTGGTGGTTGATGTAAGCGACTATGGTTGAATTGTCGGTCCGGACCAACACATGCCTTATCTGAATTACCGGAAGGAAATGCACCAAGCCACGATACACTGCCTCCAGTTCGAGCAGGTTGATGTGAGCCCCCCTCCAAAGGGACCCCACTGGCCCTGGGCTCGGTGTTTCCCCCATATCGCCCCCCAGCCTGCCTCTGAGGCGTCGGTGGTTATGGTCACCCTTGAGCACACTGGACCCAGTGGAACACCTTCCCTGAGGCCCAGGGAACTGGTCCACCATGCAACTGCACCGGGATAGCCCTCAGGCCATCCTCGTGGGGGCTCACCTTGTGCCTGGTGAGCCAGCGTTGCAGAGGCCGCATGTGAAGCAACCCTAGGGGCACCACCTGGGATGCTGCTGCCATGAGGCCCAACAGTGTCCGACTATACTTCACTGTGATGTGCTTGCCCACAATTAACTGTGACAAGCTGTCCATCAGCACAGCTGTCCTCCTCAAGGTGAGGGAAGCTCTGAGTAATCTCGAATCCAGAACCAGACCTAAATACTCCACCTGCAATGGGATAAGGCAACTCTTCTCCTTGTTCAAGGCCAGCCCCAGGTTCTCCAGGTGGCTCAACACTGTCATGGTGTCGAGTTGGGCCTGATGTTCTGTGGGGGAGCAAATCAACCAGTCGTCCAGATAATTCAAGATATGAACCCCCTGGCGACGCAGAGGGCCACGCGCTGCCTCCATGCACTTCGTGAAGGTGCGAGGAGACAAGGACAGGCCGAATGGGAGGGCAGTGTACTCGTAAGCGTTGCCTTGAAAGAAAAACTGGAGGTACTTCCTGTGGTCTCTGTGTACGGGAACGTGGAAGTACGCATCGTGCAGGTCCACCGTAGTGAACCAGTCCCCGTGCCTTATAGATGACAGAAGGCGTGACAGACGAAGCATACGGAAGGGCAGGCATTTCAGGGAGTGGTTGAACCTCTCCAGGTTCAAGATAGAATGGAGGTCGCCGTCCTTTTTCAGAACCAAGAAGTAGGTTGAATAAAACCCTTGGTGTGCCTCGCCGACGGGTGTTATTGCCCCCTTCTGCAGAAGGGCCACGACCTCTGCCACAAGGGACTGACAACCTGCCCTGTTGTGTAGGAGAGTAGGAATGATTCCCGAAAACAGCGGTGGTCTGGTTCTGAACTGGAGTCTGTACCCTGACTCCAGTGTACTCAGCCCCCAAGGGCACTGAGTACACTGGGCCAGTGAGCAAGGTGCTGAGGAGTGAAGTGTGAGGCAGGAGGCTGACAACCGTCAGCGACGGGGCCGACCACCAGCCGACTGAGGTCTGGTGCCCCCAAGATGAGCGGTCCCACCACGGACATCGCGAAACGAACGTTGGCAAACATGACTGCCCCGGGCCGGGAACCCCCGAGTGGAAAGTTGTGGCGCCCTGGAGGTCGTAGAGCTGGCTGGAAAAGAACCACAACCCCAGCGCAAGCGTGAGGCTGGCACATCCCTCACAGAGCGTGTCAGCTCCCTCGCCCTACGTGACTGTTCCAAAGCTGCCTCACAGGGCGGACCAAAGACCTCCCTAGGCACCACTGGAGCTGCCAGCACAGCAATGCAGTCCTGGTCGGACAGATTACACTGTGACAGCCAGACTTGGCGGCGTGCCTGGACCATGGAGGCCATTGATTGACCAAGAGCTTGGGCATGCGCACTGGTACCCCGCAGTAACATGTCCGCGACACAGAGCATCTCGGTCATCTCATCACTTCCAAATAAAGCAGCAACAAGGAATAAGAAAAAAACAAAACAAAAACAAGGAATTGGTGCACGCCAGCCTGGCCGCCAAAGCTGAGGCATGATAAGCTCTGCAGAGCTGGTTATCAGTTGCCCTGCAGCGTCTGTTAGTGTGATTGGCATCCCTGCCCGCCCTTGCCACAGCTCCTGATAGCATGGGACCCACTCGGGGGGCCGTGGCCACCCCATGTGTGTCCGCCCCTGCAAGGTTGGCCAGCTGGGACCTCGGAAGAGCTGCAGAACTGGGAGTGCTCCATGATGACTGCAGCTCGGCCATAAAATCAGGAAGGACAGGGAGCCCGTTTACCCTGCGCCGCCGTGAGCCCCTGTCAAAAACTGAAGCAGCTGAAAGTGGAGCTTGACAAACCAGCTGTGCGCGTGCTGCTGCCCTCGCGATCACAGCCCTATCAGAAGGGTCCATCTGATCAGGCTCCGCAGCCTGTGAAGAAGCGTCCCCCAAATCAGAGAGCGACTGGACATCCTCCTCAGACTGGGGGTCATGCAGACCTTCCAAACTGTCAGAGGCTGCGATAGAAAGCACATCTGGATCTTTATCCCAGACCCCAGGAGCTGGCCTGGTCATGGGATGCAGCCCTACAGGACGCTGAGCATGCAT
>CAAKHG010045382.1:0-10005 GCA_901007715.1 Dactylopterus volitans
ATTTAACATCGAATCAGACTTCTGTGTTATTAAAAAAAACCAAACCAAAAAAAACCAAACATGCGCGCTAATGTCCACACGCAGTCTTGCAGCCTGGTCTTGTTCCTGCTCCCGGAGCCCGCCGCCGGCCTGTGGTGATTGATTGCCGGGGAAGAGTGTAAATGTTGCTGCGCTGGAATGCCCATTACGGCCGGATCCTCGCACCCCTCCGAAATTCCAGCGCGCCGGTGAGTCGAGGCGTCGCAGGCAGACGCAAAGTACGCCCGGAATTTACATTAATTCATGTGCAAAAGCGCAGGGAGGACTTGTTGCTCGCCAGCTCGGCTTCGGGGGGGAATCTTGCACAAGCCGGGCCCGCCACCGCGCTCCTCTCCAGCTCCTCCCCCTCCGCCGCCTCGCCGCGACTCCCGACTTGGCTCCGTTTTAAGAGCGGCAGAGCAAACGGCGCCTCCTTTCATGTGCGAGCCTTTCAGGCCGCCCTGCCCCGCGCCCGTCCGCCTCGTAAAGGTCGATGGCGCTGCACGGCCCAACGGGTGACATGAGAGAAGGGGCCTCGGGGGCGGGGGGGTGCGGTGCCGCGGGGTAATTATCTGAGGAGACTGTGGCAGGGATGCTGGGACGCAGCAGACGGCAAACCCTGCTCCGCTGGGTTTACCCACCTTTTTATTTGTTAATTCATATGAGCCTTTGGTGGTTTTTTTTTTTTCTTTTCTTTTCTTTTTTTTTATTCCCTCTAATCCGCACAATCTGCTGTTATTCTCTCCTCTACATCTGCGAATAAACAAGCTAAGCCGCGCGGTGATGAACGGTAATGCCGCCAGCTTTGTCCGCGATCCCTCGGTCTGGTGTTGATTAGCGCTGAGAGACGGGGGCTGACCATGACGTGATGCCGGGCCTGATGTCATGGAGTCCGGCAACCTCGCAGGTCAGGCGCCACATTGCGCATTACTCCCTTTGATCCCCGCGAAACGTTGAGTCATTTGCGCAGCCCTTGGGTGGCATCGGATATCATCTTCTCCGGCCCATCCTTATTCCTCATTTGGCTTTGCCCTCCCCCACCCCCTCCCCCCGTAAAAAGGCCAAGACCCTGATCTCTCCCAGCCAAGCGGAGCACAACAGGGCTGCTGTAGTCACAACAGAGCTGGGAAGCGGGTCTCCGCTGTATTGTAGTATTTAATTACGAGACAGTTGTGATTTCAGATCCCAGCGCCATTGCGAGGGGCGGCTGCCTGTCCATCCGCGTCAAACAGCTGACCGTGCGGCTAAGTAAAAATTTTCCCCCCAAAAATTAATCAAATTTAACGCCTGTTTCAGAGGCGATTTGGATTAATCGGTCAATCAGTCCGCTAATCCCCCAGCCACCTTTTTTTTATTATTATTTGAATCAAATGAACAAAAAAAGTTGTAGAATTTAACCTTAGCACATGCGATGCACGGTGGTTAGCACTGCTGCCTCATAGCAAGAAGGTGGCAGTTTCGCTTCCCGGCCTGGGATCTCTCTATGTGGAGTTTGCATGCTCTCCCCGTGTCTGTGTGGGTTCTCTCCGGGTACTCCGCCTTCCTCCCCGTGTCTGCGTGGGTTCTCTCCAGGTACTCCGGCTTCCTCCCACTGTCCAAAAGCATGCTGAGGTTAACTGGCTACTCTAAACTGCCTGTAGGTGTGTGTGCGAGTGTGAGTGGGTGTCTTATCGTTCATGTGGCCCTGCGATGAGCTGGTGACTCGTCTAGTTCGCCCCGCCGCTCGCCCCTTGTCAGCTGGGATCGGCTCCGGCGCGACCGCGACCCGTAACCGGGATAAGCGGAAGACGATCCAAAGGATGCATCTGCAAATTTGGATAAAAAAATCTCACTGATATTGGATGAACCAGCTGCGCCAACGAGGTTGTGTTTACAAATCACGTTCTGGCTGAAACGTCTTCATGCCTTTTGCTCGGCTTAAACTTTGGGGAAACACGAGAAGGGCTGCCGACAACGCCGACACCCGATAACGCATCCGCAATCGGACGCTGACACAAGTTTTAAAAGAAAAAAAAGGGTTAAACACAAAGGTATAAATCATTTGGCTATGGCTAACTAGCGCTGCATTTTCGCTGCATTTACGAGCGCTGGCACTTTGAGACTCTGCACCGGCAGAGTAGGTCCACTTTAAGAGACTCCGAGACGTATTTGCGCTAACTCGGCGAGGGCTTCCGCTCTCTGAGAGCTCCTAGTTTCCCCTCTTTTCTGCCATTGAGAGTAGCTACTCCATCTGCACCCAGCCTCCGCACACGCTTCTCCAAACGCCGCATTTTTTTCCCATTAAGCGTTTGGATTGGGCAAATTCTTCTTTATTGTGTAAAGACGGGGATAAACGCGACGCCGAAAGCAGTTAGCAAGCCGAGTCTGTCAGTGGCGAAACAAGCGCTTTCGGAGGACGCGCTCTTTCCGGCGGGTGATTTGTGGCGCGTGGTTACGCCTGCATCCGTTATTTGGTTTCCCCGTCGCAGGTTTCCTGCCCAGTAATGAACCGACTGAAATTATTTTTGCTCCCATCAATCGTTTTGAGACGAATCAACCGGGGAGCGATGCTTCTAATTTTGGGCCATTACGAGCGGCATGAGTCAGGCAAACAAACATCAGCAGTAAGAAAACATTTTCAAACAATAAAATTGGGACTTCAGAGATAATCACGTCATGTCTAAGTGCCCAATTAAACTTGTTTAGTGCTGCAATGAAAGACAATAATTCATTTCCTCATTTTCACCCGTTCTCTCGGGGACATGTGCACTTACTTAGCGTTTTATTTGCATTTTCGTCTCGGCGCGCAAAAGGATTTCGCCTGCCTTTTGCTTCACCTCGAACCTCTGCCAGCGAGCCGGCACACATCCTCTCGCGAGCTATTTGCAACGTTTTTTTTTTTTTTAATTCGGGTGTCTGCAGTGACAGCGCGGGCGTCTGAGCCGGCAGCTGGGCCCCGGCATGCGTCGGGGGTGAGCAAGCACGAGCATGTGCGAGGCACCTGATCGGCAGTCAAGCGGTGTCAGCGGAACAGACGGGGATGAAAACAATTTGAGCGAACGCGAAGGTCGGTGCCTGCCACGCGGGGACTAAGGTTACACGCTGAACGAGATGATTGACTGGAACATGGCACACGCGTTTGACTATAACAACTCGTTTGGACGCTTGTGTCGTTCCGTCTCCGAAGCCATTTGGACTGTCAGGCAGAAATGCGGGAGGACGGAACTTGCAGGGAACTGTCAGACATATTTGCCGGCACGTGTTTGGTAGCGGGCAGGTACACTCCACCAGGTGGAGGTACTTTTCGGAAAACGCGGCCGTTGACGTACGACTGGATTAAGATATCCAAAAATCCCGATTTGACGCGCCGCAAACGCAAGTGCTGAATTGACTTTTGGATTGGCTGGACGAGGGCGCGCCGTCCGCCGACTGCGGTGTCACGCCTGGCTGTTCCCGTCTTTGCGCTGAAGGGTCTTAGATGGCGAAATGGGAGGAGCTGTATGGTGGCGCAAGTGTACAGCTGCAGGTTTTTGGGGTTCAATTAAAAAAAGATGTCCTATTGGGCTCCATAAAGTGTTTAATGGATATTTTTAAGGGGCCTCTGTCAGCGCAGGGCCCCTCGGAGTCCTCATAACGCCCTGTATCAAAAGTGCAGTCCACTTACCACCAACCAGCCAATCAGCAGCACTTACACGTGTGGAGGAGTGCGTCCATGCTGGCCTCTGCAGAAGAAACCCGCACATCTTTAGGGATGGACTGGCTGAGTTCTCCTGAGAATTCCTTTATATCTCATTCCAATTTTCAACCCTGCCACCTGAAAATTGTCCTCCAATCAAACTTAACTGAACTCTCAATTATAGTTTCGAGTGTTAATTTGAATGACGGCCAAACAGTCCTCAGACTCGAGCAGACAAACAACACTATGGTTTAAGGTCTGGTTAGTTTAGGGACAAGATAGACCGGGTAAGACAAAAAATCAGGGTTTGGATCCAAGCCTTCTAATTCATTAAGCTTTGGTGAACTTTGTTGTCAAGGTTACAATGCGACGATCGCTTTGTAAATCACTGCTGCAGCACAGGATGGCCTGAGGCGTCATGGTACCGCCGGCTCCTCACCGGTAACAACGAGGCAATCAAAATGTGATTATGAATGCTGCTTAGTTAGAGAACATAGTTTTTGTGAGGCCGCTGGACTTTCGCGTAATGGCCTACGTGCTCAGATGGGTCGTATGGCGGGAACGGCGCTGTAAGGCCAGGCTGCGCTCTATTACCAAGGAATGGTGAGGTAGCCTTGCTGAAATGCGTTTCCCTTAATTTCCACATAGCAATAAGGCAAGATCAACTGAGAGTAAATAGCCATTTTTATTGAGGATAAACCCTTAAGTGGTTTTGGCATTTGAGTCCACCAGCGGGAGGCATCTTCATAAAGGGTCAACCCTGAAGATATAAAAAAAAAAAATCCCTGGAGTCTAGACGCAGGTGGCGACGGTGGAGCGCAGCCAGCAGATGGTGAATGGAAACGTTCTACTGGGGCTCTACTGACATCATGGCGGTAGAATCTCTAAGAGTTTGCAATTACGGAACAGTGTCAAGTGTTCTCAGCAGCTGCTGATCTACTTGGGTTCTCACACACACAGCCATCTCCAGGGTTTACAGAGGATGGTGCACAAAGAGAAGATATCCAGTGATGGTCAGTTCTCTGGGAGGAGATGCTTTGTTGATGCCAGGGGAGAATGGCCAGACTGGTTCGAGCTGGTAAAAAAGACAACAGTGACCAACCACTCGTTGCAAGCGAGGTCTGCAGAAGGGCATCTCCGAACCCACAGCACGTCCGACCTTGAAGCAGGTGGGCTACAGCAGCAGAGGACCACGCCGGGTGCACTCCCGTCAGCTTAAAAACAGGGAACTGATGCTGCAGTTCAAACGCGCTCACCGAAATTGCACGATAGAAGATTGAAAAATTTGGAATGGTGCGACGAGCCGCCATTTCTGCCGCGACGTTTGGATGGTCAGGTCAGAATTTGGCCTGCTGCTGGTGTAATGATGGGGTCAAATGTGTGTGTGTGTGTGTGTGTGTGTGTGTGTGGGGGGGGGGGGTTCTTAGTACCAAATGAGTATCGTTTAAATGCCACAGCCTGCCTGAGTGCTGTTGCTGGCAATGTCCATCCATTCATCACCACAGTGGAAGTGGACCATCTTCTGATGGCTGCTTCCAAAATCAAATCTATTTTATTTATATGGCGCCAAATCACAACAGAAGTTTTCTCATTGCACTTTACAAGAAGAACAGGTTGAGACGGTACTCTTTAATTTACAGAAACCCAACAAAGCCCTTGGTGACGGCAGCAAGGAAAAACTCCCCTTTAACAGGCAAAAACAGAAAAAGAGAGAGAAAGAGTGAGAAGCAGTGGGATAGAGAGAAGGAAAGGGAGAGTGAGAAGGAGAGAGAAAGGAGGGTTGGGAGATGGGGAAAGGAAATGCACAGCAACATCATCAACAGTCATATAGTAATGATAACGCTGGTGGAGGTCCGTGATGGCCATGAAAGTCTCCGTCTCTGCAGGACATGAACTCCAGGGAAGAAGTTAAGCTAGTAACATGCTTCCAACAAGAAGCAATCGTCACAAAACTTAGATAATCAAATAAAAAATGGCCAGATCTCATCCAATACAGCACCGCCGGGATGTGATGGGGCGGGAGACCCCCATCATGGACGTGCAGCTAACAGACCTGCAGCAACCGCGCGATGCCATCGTGCTGACACGGACCAAAGCCTCACAGGGAGGCTTCCAGCACCTCGTCGAATCCATGACACCAAGAAATTAAGGCGGCTCTGAGGTCAAAAGGGTTCCAACCTGGTGCTGGCAGGGTGTGCCTAATAAAGTGGCCGCTGTTTAACCCTGCCTCCGCCTTCTCCGCATTTGCGTTCACGACGTCCGTCCGGGCAGCTTCTCCGGCACGTTTTGCCATTCAGGCGCGGCTCAGGTGGCCGAAGAGGACGGCGAGGACGCCCCAGCTCAACATCGTCCAAACACACCGCGGGGCGCCTCTGCCACAGCGGGATCAGCGCCGAAGCGCGTCAATATTTTCCAAAGCAAAAGGTCAAACACGCATTGTGCCCGTCCCCCCTGCTCGTTTCTGATTTGACGGCTAAGGCCCGCGGCCGCGTTAGCGCAGTGAAGACAAGGGAAAGCACGCGCTGTTTGACAGGCTCCTACATTCAAAGGGGAGTCTTGGTGCAAGTGGCGAACAATGAGGCGGTGATGAGAGCGGCTAAGTGTTTTTTGGATGTCAAGACTGTTTTATTAGTGTTGGATGGTGGGTTGAAGTAATGAATGAGTCTGAATTGTCAGAAAGGGATGGGGAGCAAAGAAAGAGGAGGGGGGGAAAAAAAAGCAACCTAGCGGGGCTGTAAGTTTCCCAGCCCTGTAAATAATAGTGACGCTGTGCAAAACATGTGTCGGCTTAAGGAGTTCACGATGGCAGCATTGTGTCTGTTTTCATATTCGTGTGAACGCCGAGATCTTCGGAGTCAGATAGCGCTCGCTCGGCCTCACGTCGCCGTAGCAACCGCACTACAGAAACAAGCTTTAGCTCCAAGTATGCTCGTCCGCAGTTCGGGGGTTGCTTCTACCTTTGGGGCTTTTAAAAACATTCAGCTTTGGTTCCTGTGATCTGCAGCGAAATCTCACTCATTTTCGGTTTAGCCATGTTTTTAAAAAGGCTCACTTACCCGTCGGCATAAGAACACGTTTTCTGCGGCAGATTTCTAGTTCTGAATTCTCTAGCGATAAAGTGGGAATGCCGAGTCAGCCATTTTGTCCTCCCTATTCTTCCGTACATTTTATGCCGGCCATAAAATCATACTTTAACCTACAGAAACCACTCATTTATCAAGATGTTCCAGCTTTTCCTGGACGTCCTAGGTAAGCTTTTATGTTTTTTTTTCTACACCTTGTAAAGTTTTCACTTTTCTCAATCAATTGAAATGAATGGACATTCATTCCAGCTCTGCTTTCAGTGAGCTAATATAAGCCTTTTTTTTTGCTTTGATGCCTTTTTTGCTTTGTTAAGTCCTTCGCAGTCGCAGCAGCTTTGATAGACTGAACGATGCCATAAACAATCATATGCTGTATGCCGTCATATGGATGTCACATCAAGGCAAAGGGTTTCTCGCCATATTTTATCAAATTTACGCTTTCCTTGGCTTTTGCACTGCTGCTTTTTGTTTCATTTGAGCTTTGTTACCGCTTTTTTTTGTATTGGTCATCTCTATTGCAGCCTGTGTAGCTAAAACACACTGCATACTCAAACTCATGAATATTATGGCAGTAGGCGACTCCAAACACAGCCTGTGTCAAAAACCCAACTCATGGAGTATTATAGCATCTATGGCTATCGTACCATTAACTGTAATTGTAGTTTTCGAGCTTGTAATGTTTGTAACTGACTGTAGTTTTGCAAACTTATGTATCTGTAAGCTTGGTTTTGGCTGAGTCCATTTATGTTTGTTGTGCTCTCGGACGGCGCCGCGAGCTCGCTTTTACGAACACGCGCACATGGCACCCACCCTCACAGACTTCTGACACATTTATGCAGAAATTGTAAGAAGATATTCTTTAATGTTCCCAAAGGCAAATTCACTCTGGACATTCTGCACAACACAGCTTCCACATAGCAGTCGACAAATACACACACAGTCTAGAAATATACATTTCTAGACTGGAGTATTGCACAGATCAACTGTCGTACTGTAGTTATTGATTTGTTTTGAGTTATGCTGTTCAACAATCATACAGTTGAAAATACAACGCACAGAACATATATGAAGTTTCTGAAGCCGCAGACGGGTTGGTGACGTGGGCAGCGTGTTGTTGGCCGTCACTGCTGCAGGCTGCACCTCCCAGTGAGGATGCATTCATCCGGCTGCCGTCCATGCTGTCGGTCATCGTTACTGCAGAATGCGCCTCCCGGTGAGGACACGCCGGCCTGGTCTGCGCGCTGTCTGTCGTCGTTGTCGACGACGTCGTAGCGGACTGGTCTTCTCAGTGAGGACACGCCGGTCTGCTCTGCGTGCTGTCTGTCGTCGTCGACGTCGTAGCGGACTGGTCTTCTCAGTGAGGACACGCCGGTCTGCTCTGCGTGCTGTCTGTCGTCGTCGTCGACGTCGTAGCGGACTGGTCTTCTCAGTGAGGACACGCTGGTCCGGCCTGCGTGCTGGCGGCCGTCGCTGTAGCGGGCGGCGCCTTCCAATGACGAGATACTGATCCGGTGTGCATGCGGCCGGCTGTCGCTGTAGCGGACGGCGCCTCCCAATGAGGACGCGTCGGTCCAGCGCGCATGTGGTCGGCCATCACCGTAGCGGGCCGCACCTCCCGCTGAGGGCGTGCCGGTCCGCCGCGCGTGCTGCCTGCCGACGCTGTAGCGGACCACGCCGCCAAACGATGACAGATTGGCCCGTCGCGCGTGTGGTCTGCCGTCGCCGTAGCGGACGACGCCTCCGAATGACGATACATCGGTCCGGCGCGCGTGCTGCTGGCCGCCGCTGAAGCGGGCTGCGCCTTCTAGCGGGGAAAAATTGGTACGGCGTGCTTGTGGTCGGCCGTCGGCGCAGCGGGCTGCGCCCCCTAGCGAGGGTACGCCGGTCTGGCCGGCGTGCATGTTGTTGCACATCACCGTGGCAGACGGCACCTCTAAGTGAGGACACACTGCTCTGGGATGCATGTTAGCCATCACCGCGGCGGGCTTCATCTGCCAGTAAGGATACATCGGCCTGGCGTGCATTTTGTCAGCCGTCACCGTCGCGGGCTTCACCTCCCATTGAGGAAACAACGGTCGGGATTGCATGCTGCTGGCCATCAGCGGCGCAGGCCGCACCTCCCATTGATAGTGTGACCTGGTGTGCATACTGCGCGTGGGGCGGACCATCTTTCAATCTCCCCCCATACAACCTGAAGGCTCCGTCGAAGATTAAAGCTGCTGAGCATTAAAGCCGCGGGTACGACGGCGTGCTCGCGCAGCGCTTTGATGTCACGACTGTGCGGCATCATGCGTCCACCTCAGTCGAAACCGTGCAAGTGGTTCTGATGAGGACCCAATAGACACCGAATAGGAGCCGTGCTCAAGTCAGCATGGCAGCGCACTCGCCCCATCGCTGCAATAGTGCCACTTCCATGGTAACAACTTCCACTGCACTGGACCAAAAACCGGTAGCCTGCAATATTGATGCAAAATGGATGCTTTCATTAACCTTTTTAACCTCAAACTGGCCAAATCCATATTTCACAGCTAGTGTAGCAGCTTTTGTGTTAATATTCCATCAAATCCTGAAGTAATTCTCATCACAAGCAACTAACATATTGATTCTATGTATCTGCTGGTTATTTGTTCCACTCCCACATTCCTTTGCAGCAGTATGTTTTAATGTATTTCACCTTTTGATTGCCTGAATCTATCCTGACTGAAACGCCTGTGGAATCCATGTGCTTGGTTTTATTTCTGTCATCTCCACATATTGGCAGTTCATCACTGTTGCAATGATTTCATCCACTTTCAAATAAAGTGGACGAAATCAATGGGAAAAGAAAAAAATCTCTCACTTTATCAATATTTACTCAGGCTTTGCCACAGTCGCAACGGTGCGACACTTGGAGCAGATTCTCTTAAGGCCTGTAGCTATTCATAGAGACCAGGCTCATGCAGACAGACCTCCAGTTGTGCAGCTATTCTTGACCAATTTGTGGTATGTCTGTGCTGGCGAGACCGCACGAACAGTGACTAACTGGTTGATTATGATGAATATGGTGGACTTAGTTTTGAACCGAAACCCTCTGACAAACGCTGAGCAGCCAGCTATCGCCAGAAAATCACGCGGGCACAGTAGATGCGATCATACGCGACAGAGCAAAAGGTTAATGCTAATTTAATACGCAGGAATTAAGCGCTAGTTTAATCACGGCGGCAGGAGCACTTGGCCAGACTAACCAGAATACTGACATCCCGCATGAGC
>CAAKHG010045383.1:0-24233 GCA_901007715.1 Dactylopterus volitans
CCCCTTTTTTTTCAGCCCCCCCCCCCCCCCCCCCCCCCCCCCCAACTGCAAAACGCCCATATTCCAACAGCAGCTGGTGAAGCAGCGTGCTGTTTTACTGCTGATCAGCTGTTTTGGTTAGAGTTGCGTGGGTCGTTTGATGGGAATGTAAAGCAGTGAAAATATTAGGTATCGCACACACTCATATCTATTTTTCTTAAAAGGTAAACCTTTTTTTTAAACTGGCTAAAATGCATTTTTCTCAAGTCCACATCTATTAATTCTTGCTGCTGTTGGAGATACTCACACTGGGCTTCTCCAAACTGAGAGCGTGCAAAGCCTCACCTGCTGCAGGTCATGCGATGACGATCCATCAGCACCTCAAAAAAAATCTCATTCTCATAAGTTCACCTTCATGCACACTTTCATTAAAAGCTGTGAACAGTTCAGAATCTACCTGCATGTCTTTAATGCATCACTGTTCCCACAAGCTCCCAAATTTTATGTAAAACCTGCTTCTTGTTCTGGTGTAATTATGGTGGTTGAGAATTTTCAAACTGGATAAGCTGATTTATTCATTAAAATGCATATTGAGGTTTTGTGTTTGTTTGTTTTCCTCTTGCAGCACAACCTCTGCTGTCACAGTAAAGTCTGCAATCAGGAGACTGAGGGAGTTGAAGGACCAGTAAACCAGTTTGACCATCACTGGTGGATTTGGGACTTTGTTTTCATAATTTAACCGACCTGGACATGGCCTCAACATCCATAAATAAAGCAGTCTGGAGCGGAATTGTTTGTGTACGTCTCTCTTTGCATCGGAGAAATCAACATTCATTGGCTACAATTATAAAAAGGTGGCTTGAATGAGAGAAATATGTTGTCTCAGCCCGAGTTTTCACCACAGCACCCACTGCTCATAGATGAGTGAGGCTTAAGACTTGGGGTGTTGTAGGTGACGATGAGGTGTCCTAGTTACAGTGACCTGGCTACCACAGGGAAAACTGATATAAAAGATTATAGACCACCTTGGAAGGGTGAACAGTGATTGTGGCATTAAATTTTATGCATATGTGGAGAATTCACAGAATAATCTTGGGCAAAAGTTTGGGCACCCCTCAATAACGTTTTGGTCATTTTTTAGTTGAAGAGATGTAAAGTCTCCAGGAAATGGAAGAAATAAACTTTTCAGCAAACACTGATGCATTGTTACTTTTTATGCCATAAATTGAACAAAAATAAAAACATGGCACTGCAAAAGTTTGGGCACCCTAAGAGTTCCAAAGTCCCAGAATTCAGACCGTAATAAGCTCATTAGATCTGATGCATGGCAACTGTCATTCGTGAATGTCTGCTGGTGCCAATTTCAAAGCTTTAAAATTCTCTGGCTCCTCAAAACTTGTGGACACACTTGGCGGACATTCAACAACCCTGGGTTCCTCTAAGCAGCTGTGTAAGACTGAAAATGAAAGTTAGTGATGCCCTCAATGCAGGAGAAGGCTGCAAGAAGATGGCAAAACGTCATCTGGCGGTTTCCACAGAGAGAAATGTAATAAAGAGATGGCAGTCCAGGGGAACCGTGGAGGTTAAGATGAGATCTGGAAGACCATGAAAGCTCTCAGAACTGCTCGTATGCTGGTCAGAAAGACGAATCAAAACCCCCGTTTGACTGAAGCACCGTTCCACTGTGCAGCGATGCTTGCACAGACCAAGACCTTCATGGAAGAGTCAGGAGAAGAAAACCTTCCCTGCGTCCCCATCATGAAATCCAACGTCAGAGGTATGCAACAGAACATCTCCACAAGCCTGCTGTGTTTTGGAAACAAGTGCTGTGGACTGATGGAGTGAAAATAGAACTCTTTGGCCATTTGCATCAGCAAAGGCACGTTTGGAGAAAAAAAAGGAGCAGCATTTCATGAAAAGAACACCTCGCCAACTATCAAGCCTGAGGGTGGATCTATCACGCTTCGGGGTTGTGTTGCAGCCGGTGGCACGGGAAACCCTGCACAGCTGGAGGCAAGAATGGATTCCACCAAATACCAGCAAATTCTGGAAGCAAACATCACACCCTCTGTAAAAAGAAGTTGTTTTTTTTATCGAGGGTGCGCCCAAACTTTTGCATAAGATTGTAAGTGTAGAATGTATGCCTTAAGATGTGATATGATTGAACTGACAACCATAGGTATATTGATAACAGCCATCCCATGTATGACTGAGGGCTCCGAGAGGATCAGTTAAATGGTGCCACACCAGGTGGCGGCACTGGGTTTAACTTGATTAGGCACAATACATGCTGTGGTTTGGCTCTTCTTCCTACAACTTCAACAAATCTTTATAACTAGTGACATCATTCACAGTTACATCCCTGGTTCTAGACTGCATTGTTCATCAAACATAACAGTGTTTTGTTTTGTTTTTTAATTTGTTTAATCTGGATCATTGTACACAGAGGTACCTGTACTTTATGTGTGGCAATACACCCAAGACCGACAGACGGACAGACACCTGACAAACAGGTGTACTTTGGTCACCGGCCAGAGAGGGCAAACACCTCTTGTGCAGGTGATGGTTACTGTTAAAAAGTTTACATTGTCAACATGTAGTTGACAATGTAAACTTCCAGTCATCCAGGTCCTGGTTATTAAGAGCTCAGGAGGAGGGAGACTGAACTCCTTCAGGCTCTCAACTGTTAGTTGACAGAGGAGGAAAACTGAAGACCAGAAAGTACAAGTATACATGTGCTTTTTGTGTCATGTATATTTACACATTTTTGTGTAACTAAATAAAGAACGTGAGTAAGGTGGATGTTTAATTATCTCCTGTGGTCTTTGGAAACTTTGTGCAATCCCTCAGAACGTGAAACTGGACTACGAACTCATGAAGGGTTTGTTCATCGGGAACATTTTGAAATGGGAAGCAAGATCAGAGCGGTGGAGGGATCTAGTTTGTGGTTTAGAAACATGATTGTCTTTGTATCTGCTGCGGATGGGATGTTTAAATATATATATATATTCCCATCTTATTATTAAAGGAAGTGAATGCAAAAATTTTAAAAAAAAGAAAAGAAAAGAAAGAAAGCAGTGAAGATGCCAACTACAGTGAACGTCCAGTAGAGGGCGCGCGCCTCCAGCGTCCAGAAGAATCAAATATGGCGGCGTCCAGCGTGTTCAGGTCGGGCTTGTTTAACCACAAAGTTGCGATCGTGACAGGCGGCGGCAGCGGCATCGGGAAGGCCATCTCGGCCGAGCTGGCGGAGCTGGGTGAGTGTGCGAGACCGAGTCACGGCGTGAGCGGTGTTTGGTTTAGTGCCGCCGACTGACCGCAGGAGCCGAGTGAACTTCGGCACAGATAACATCCGAACTGTCGCTGCACTTGCAACCCTGTAGAAGTGACAGGTGTCCTCACCGACGTCCTCCTCTGGACGCCGAGTGCGGGGTTGAATCGCAGCGTTGCACTGCTTCAGCCTTGCAATTCACTATTCCCTCCATGCGTCCTGGCTGTCTGAATACTGAAACACATCTTCCATATGCCTGTGGAGCAGTCCCAGCCTGGTCAGGAGCCTCTTGGATGAGAGGTGAAACGTCTTCCTAAGACAAATAACAAGTCCAGTTGCTTCGATTCAGTTTCCTCGAGATCTTCCATATGTTTTCCCTGACGTGGTTACACGATTTCAAAGCTGAAAAAAAGCAACAAGAGAACAAAAGTAGAAATAGAAATTTGCTGCTACTTTCATCCACATGACCGATCCTCCAGTCTGAGGCCTGCTTCTCGATTACAGCATAAACACAGCTGAATGAGAAGCGGTGACTCAGCTCGGTCTCACAGGTGGCATCATCCCAGGCTGGCTCATCACGGCCCACCGTTTTTGTCTCCAGGCTGCAGCGTGGTGATTTCCAGCAGAAAGACGGAGCGGTTGGAAGCAGCAGCCCAGGAGCTGAGACAAAGGATCCCTGCCTCCAGCCCCGCATGCGTCACCCCCATAACGTGCAACATCCGCAACGAGGATGAGGTGCGCGCTCCCTCGCGTTCTGTGAACATTGTGCATTTGTGTTATTTAATCACAGCTTGACTGATTTATGGGCCAGCCAGTACTTTTGGCCGATATTCACGTGGCAAAAACATATCAACTTCATTTAAAAAAAAAGTGGCCAGTGTGCACCATTGTTAAGTTCTCCCATCCTCAGCATTTAAGACAGCAGGCTTCTTCAGTATAATGATGCATTAATTTGTTGTAGTGGCAAATGATCTCCAGCAGGGTGCGCCCTCATTTCAAATACCCTTACTGACCATGACAGTGCTGTCATTGGTGCATGACACCTCGAGCGCATCTCACAGCTGTTTATAAAGAGAAGCAACACGACACCTAAGAAAATATTAAGTGTAGTGGGACATCATAGGAGATGTGGGCTGTGCTGCAGTTAGGCATCACAGATGAGCGAACATTTGACAGCTAAGGGCTTCCCTGCCATGACAGAAAATATGCAGTACATCCATAAATCTGAATTTTTTTTTTTTTTTACTCCCTAATAATGTTGTGTGCTCCAAAAATCTGGGCTCCACTTTCAGCGCACAATTAAAAGGGCATGGTGTCATTTCATCCATCCTGTGTGGCAGGTGAAGGCGCTTGTATCCTCGGTGCTGAAGCGCTACGGCAGGATCGACTTCCTGGTCAACAACGGCGGAGGCCAGTTCAGCAGCCCGGCGGAGCACACGTCCTCCAAAGGCTGGAAGGCCGTCATCGACACGAACCTGACCGGGACCTTCCACTGCTGCAAGGAAGGTAGGATGCACGCCGCTGATGTCGGGCCCAGCGCGCTTTGTGTTCAAGCTGCTGACGTGAGCGCGCCGCCGTTCTGGTCACGCAGTCTACACCACCTGGATGAAGCGACACGGAGGCGTGATCGTCAACATCATCGCCGACATGTGGAAAGGCTTTCCGGGCATGGCGTAAGAAGAAGCACCGGCCGCCAAATTCAGGTTCGGCAAGGACGAACGGACGCCACGCACCTTTTTTTTTTGATGAAGCACTGTCTCCTCTCACCGGCAGCCACACGGGAGCGGCCAGGGCGGCGGTGGACAACCTAACCAAGAGTCTGGCCATCGAGTGGGCGGCCTCAGGAGTCAGAGTCAATGCTGTTGCGCCTGTACGCTCAATTCATGTTAGCTCAGAGTCAGTTATGTAGACGTTTCGTAATGCGGTAATCTCAAGTATCTGCGTTTGCGTGGTTGCAGGGCACCATTTTTTCCAAAACTGCGATGGAGAACTACAAGGAGCTTGGGCCGAACCTTTTCAAGATGTCTGTTCCATTTAGCCCTGCAAAGAGGCTGGGAGTTCCAGAGGAGGTGATAAACAAAAACATTATACCCAAATGAACCCCTGTTATTGATATCCATCACAGGTTCTGATGTTCATAGAACGTCACACTGTCACCGTATGATCGTGAATGGACCTGCCATTCTAAGTACTTTAGAGAACATCCCATCAGAAGCAACGGCTTTGTACTTTACATAAGAGTGACTTTTCCTTGTCTTTTTTTCCCAAAACCATCCTTGCATGTTCAGATCTCCTCAGCAGTCTGTTTCCTGCTCTCTCCTGCTGCCTCCTACATCTCCGGCGCCACTCTGAAGGTGGACGCTGGACAGAGTCTGTACCACTCCATGTGGGAGATACCCAGTATGTTCATCTTGCCGATGCTTACCTGCATCCACACTGCTGTCAGTGCAGTGTAAGCATGATGTGCCACTGATCATTTGTGTGTTTGTGCGCAGATCACAGCGCCTGGCCTGATGCTCCCGAGGGGGAGAACCTGGACTCTCTGAAAGAACTGCTGAAACCACAGAGCAAGCTCTGATTCACCTTTGTACCTTTTGTCTTGAGGCCGGTGCATCGCGATACCACACCAACACGTGGTCATCCTGTGTCGTGGACGCTGACCGGTTCGGATGTGCTGTCACAGAAACAAGACACTGCCATGGCCTGGAGATTAGATGATATAATTTCTGGTATATTTCATCTGTTGTATGTAATTTATATCAACCTCACCAGATGATTATTTTTTTTCTGGATAATGACCGATTGTTAGAGTGAGTTAATTCCAGTTTTTAACAAAACAGTATTTTCTGTGCTATGCAAGTTTTGTTTTGTTTTTCCAAATGGATGCTAAATACGATTCTACCAAGGGAACATTTAAAACAATAGTTTAAGCATAAACAGTAGTTTATGCTTCATAATGAATATTGTGATCAGCTAACACACCCTTTAAAAGTTCTAGTTCTTTAAATATTGTAATGTGGAGTCATTCCTTTGTCTCTTGGAAATTACAGTGAACAAAACAAGAAATATTAATGCTTTTGTGAATTGTCTGTAGACAGTGAATTCTATATCGACTTAGCAAATCTTTTATACACTATGTTAACTAGTTGTATAAACAGTTGTAGATACACTCTTGCACTTAAATATGTCTTGTAACTTGATCTTTTCTTGGTAACACTGTGCCATAATTTTGCCTTGAAAAACAATGACATTAAATCTTCAACTCTATTGCGCAAAACAGCTGGCAAGATATACAGAGATATCATTGTGAATCAATCACATATAGTCAAAAAAAAAATCTCGTCTATTTTTCCCGCATTTCGGCCTCCAGCCCGGTAGGTGGCGCTGGTGCTTCCATAAGCCGACTTGTGAACCGCCAATGAATGCTAAAGAGAATTCACATTGCCGCAAAGCAGCACTAACTGTCGCAACCTGTTCCAAAGCAGCAGAGGTCACAACAAACCAATCGGGTATGGCTTTTTTTCTGAATAACGTCTGAAATACTCGATGTAATCGCCCATTTTTCGCTATAACTCGGAGGGTAGCACCGGCGTGTTCTTAAATATTAAGGTTTAAGTTAATTAGAACTGTAAGAGCAAATGACATATTTTATGCTAGCGGCTAGCTACCGAACACGTATGGAGCAATGTATCCGCTCTACTGCCTGGATTAACAATCTTTCAGCTGACTTTTTTTGTAAAATGAAATTTACTTTAGGCACTCTGGTAGCTCTCGGCATAATTGTGTTGAAGTCATTGTTAACCATTGTTAACCTGGGTACAGTCCTGACCAATAGAAATATAACGTAACGGACAGTATAAAAGCAACAATAAAGATGTAACACCAAATACAAAATATGTTCTGTTTGTGGTGCTTGTCATAAAGAATGTCGCCATATTCATAAAATGTTACCTCAACGGCCAAAGCTTTTGTTTTGTAAAAAAAAAAAAAAGGAAATGAGCGTTTACCAGTTATGTCTCTGGATAAATCACTCTGCAGTTGTGGCTGTATTTGGGTACTTGCTTAAGTACTTTGTTCCAAAGGTACAGTGTCGGTTACAATACATACAGTTATCAGAAACCTAATGTTTATGTTGTGTTCATGTCCAAGGCATCAGGTTTTACCTTGAAAGTTGAGTTGAGTCATATTTCTTTGGCTCCAGTCGCCACTGCAGACGTTCCTGAAAGGGGCTAATTCTTCCATTTCGCTGCGGGCCAATTAAAACTTCAAAAAGATCGCTAAGTGTGCAAGTATCACTCTGGTTGTCAGCATGGGGGGTGACCACGGCCACAGCAAGCTGTCCATGCCAGACTGGCGGCAGTGGAAGGTGCAGGGGACACCACTGGAGTTCACACAGCAGAGGCTGGCAGCCAGGGGCCTCAAGGACCCATGGGCACGGTGAGACTTCATCCGTACATGTGCAGTTTTGCACATATGCCTCAACTTTGTTTCCAGTGTGTTTCCTGATGCTGCTCACCGCATTTCTCCCCTCTCGTCACCCTCTGCAGTAACGAGGCCTGGAGATACTCGGGCGGCTTCGCTCGTGCTGTGACTCTGTCTGATGTGCTGCTGAGAGGGTTCAAATGGGGCTTTGCTGCCTTTACTGTCGCTCTGGCTATCGAGTACACGCTGTTCCCTCCAAAAAAGGGTGGTCACTAATCCTTGTCAATCATACCTGAGCATACCCTAATGGATTCTGATGATATTCTGTATTTTCTGTTAATTAAATGTCCTTTGATCACAACATGGCTTCATGTACTGTTCTTGCACATTATCCCTACTGATTTATAACAAATTGACTCAGTTTGCAGTAGATTTTTAGCATTTTTATTTTTATTTTTATTATTCAAACAGTGCTGAGGATACAAAAGTCAATTATTTTATTTTCTTGACTCAGGGTTAATCTTGCTTCCTCTTCCTGTTCAGTGTCCTAAAGCATAGTTTCAAGCATTTCATTGTCAGTATTAGAAAAAACATAACTACAGTCGCCAGAAGTGCTATTACATCCAAGCAGAAGTACTGGAACCAGTTGAGGTCATGGACAGCAGCTCTGAGATGTTTTGCTCCTTTATGCCGCATCACGTACTCTGTCCAGTACACTGAAAGGTCAAGTGGGTCAACTGGCCGATCTTTATGAAGAGCTGACAGCTTCTGTAAATTCTCTCGATACCTGGACAGGTTTGAAAAATATAACACTCGGGTGAGATACTATAGACGAGCTTTGATTTGATTCATGTTCACACCTGATTAAAGGTGCTACATTCACACCTAAAGAAATGTAGGTTCGCAAAGATAAAGGAACCCCGAAACCCTCACCTGGTGTCATTGATGACCTCATTCAGTCCCTGGAGGAGGTCTTCTGTAGTGATGGAAAAAATATCTAACACGACTCCGACCTCCCTGCTTGCCAGCCTTTGTGCATTGTCAGGCTGGTCTCCATTAAGTGGTACCATCACCATGGGAACAGCATGACACAGTCCCTCAAAGAGACCATGTGAGCCGGCATGGGTGATGAAGGCCCGAGCTCCAGGATGTCCTAGCACAACACAGCAACAGTCAATTATTGCATGATGTCTTTCTGAGTATTCTCCCACTTTCAGGGTCTGACGCAGTGACTTCATTTACCCAGTAGGTCATTCTGAGGCAGCCATTTCATCATCTTCACATTGTCTGGTACATTGTCAGGAACAGCCCCGGTGTATCGCCATATCACCTAACATCAGGCGGCAAGTTTAATCTCACTTAATTGCTGCACTGATGTATGTCATAAAACATTTGAATGTATGATCCTATACAGCATATTGCTGTACCTTTTGTGGAATCCTTCGGAAGGCCTCTATGAAGACGGAGGTTTTGTCTTCTGGCATGTCTGACACCATGGTGCCGAGGGTGAACACCACAAACCCGTGCTCTCCTGACACCCAAGACTCCAATTCCTGTACAAACACAAGCGCGGCACAGGCTTTGCATTCTTTTCTCGTTTTTGTTAATTTTTTTTTTTTTCGCATTTCAGTCAATGAAATAAAGTGCAGTGTAAATATAAGAAAATGCAAAAAAGTATAAAGGTCTTTTGTCTCAGACAGACACAGGAATTACCTCTGGCAGAGGATTTCTAATGTTGCAGTTGATGCCACCTACTAACACCACGTTAGGCATGAGGGGGCGCGGGAACTCCAGTGTGAAGTCAATCCTGTTGAAGCAGAGTATAGCAACGTATGTATGTCTGCATGTGAGGATCTGTGTTTACAAGATATTCTATTTCGTTCTGTGTCCTTTAACGGCACAAAAGTTCATAATGAACATTTAAGCAGCAGGAATCACTGTGGCACCTTCCTGCCTTGTGTGTGTGTATGATATATGTGCACTCCTCTAAGGCAGGTGGATGTATAACCTTTGCACATGTTACCTCTGCAGCCAGATAGCAGACTCTGACAGCACTTCAGCTATGCCCACCTCCTCTCCCAGGAAGTCAAATGCTATTTGGTCAAAGTGCCAGTACAGGAGACGACACATCAGCGGCTCCAGTGCAGCCACCTGTTTGTCGCATGCCAGTGAAGAAATGCACAGAATCTGATGTCAGTTCTAGTCTTGGATCTTGATTTGAGTTTAGTGATTTAAATGAGTTTAATGATACTAGAACTGCTGTGATAAACTGTACAGTTATGGAGGCCAAGTTCATCCACTTTTTTTGTGCACCATGTGACCTTGATTGTACGGGAAAGCCGTAAAGTTAACATTAAAGCGTTGCTGCTGCACAAAACAAGTGCCTCGCCAGTCAAACTGAATGACCCATTTAAGAGTAGAGTCGACATGAGTCGTTGCTGCCATGTGACAAATCCCTGACTGTGTTTGTTGGTTAGTGAGAAAACATGAGAAATGCACGTGAAGTAGAGGGATTCATCTATCAGCTCAGAAATATGTCATATTTTCTGTTGTTCACACGAGAAAGTGGTCACTGAGTGTATTTTGATAAATGAATACATGGCCTTACTTCGTGCATATATCTGGGCACATTTGCAAATGCTCACCAAAGTGTTGACAACTCTTTGCTTGAAGCTCATTCTGTCCGTGTATCCAGAGAAGAAGCGAGGCACATATGAGGGAGGGGACGGGCAGCCGGCGGACTTCATATCCAAGGAGCACGGAATTCCTCTCAATAGATTAACAGTTGGAATACCTAAAAGTGATTTAGCAAGAGCTGATTAGAAACAAACAGCAAACACTGCACGTGCTCAAATTCCTGAACGATCCAGTTGTGGTGGGACTCACCTAGTTTCCGAGCTATTAATGCGCCTGTGGGCACCATGGGGTCTGTCAGGACGGCATCGAAGCCCTGCAGTGAGGGGAGGAAGAGCCGTCAGCAGTGAACATCGCATTCATCTTGTTTTGTTTTTGTTTGGGTTTGGTGTTTTTTTTTAAAAAACACACCTGCCTTCACTAAAACAGTGGCGTGCACATGGATGCAGCTGCCATACTCGTCCACAAATATTGCAATTGCATAATTAAGGGGGCGGGTTTCTCTGCAGCTTTCCAAAACACACTCACCTGCTGTGCCAGATGCTGAATGAGACTGGCGTTGAACAGTAGCTTCTCTGCCGTGGTGTGAATGAGACCCGTGATTCTCTGGATCTGTGTGATTCGCTTCTGCATTCTCTCAAAGAACGACTGTGAAGATTTCTGCATCATGTCTTTGTGTGTCGACAGCACGGAATCAATGTAGGCGCGGTCATATGGAACAGGATATACCACAGCCTGGTAGTATTTTCCCGGGCCCATCTTCAGGCTGATCTCTGGTATCAACACAGTGACCTGGTGTCCACGACGACCCATTTCTTGAGCAATGGCCTTTATGCCCACCCAGTGACTTCCATCCATGGGCACCACCAGCAGTTTGCCCAAGAAAACTGAAGAGCCACTGGGACCTGCAGCACTGTCATTAGTAACTTCAGGCTCTCCTGCCTTCACCCTGGTTTGCTCTACAGATCCACTGGTCTTATCTACAGCACCATCCACTTCCACGTTTAGCAGCAAAAAGAAAAAAACGGCTGATTTCCACATTGTTGCCTTTTCCTGTGACCACAGCTCACAGGAGTCTGAGGTGCAAAACAGGAGGGGAAAAGTCAGGAAAACTCGGACAAAAGAACACACCCCTTTCCCTGTGTCACAAATGCCTATAGTTCCTCCCTCACCAGTCTGTCGGGTTATTAAAGTTCCTCTGTGAATTAGCAGAGTTGCGTGTGTCCAAAGTCCTCACTTAAACGTGTGTCACAGTCACTGCCCTCTACGACCGGCAGTGGGGGTCATTGATCAGGGACATTCAATGAATGAGTTACTGTGTGATTTAAGTGGTTGCTATGCACATATAAAAGAAATCACAGCTGACACCACTCCCAGGTGAGTGGAGAAAAGTTCAGTGGAGGAAAGTTAGATTGTTATCTGTTACGTCAGTGTGTCTAAACGGCAAGTCATGGGGAATTAAAAATAGCAGACTGTATAGTACACTGTATATCTCCCTTGTTCTAAATAGGCTATTCATGTTGTGCAGAGCCATCCATTCAATGAGCCTCATATTTAAACAAAGGCAGTTATACCAGGCACAAAACAGTTGCTTGTAACATGTTGTGACGCTTGAAAACAGAGTTCTGAAGCACTGTAATATGGCACCAGTCAAGCCTGTTTTCCTAGATTTCTGATGCTGTACGTTAGAACATGTAAAGGTGCTTGTGATTTAATTACTTGCACTAACAGCCAACATCGTCATTACTGAATAACTGTGTTGCCTAGTATTACAGAGGGTTGTTTTTTTTTTTTTACCTGTGCCCAAATCTGGTGGATTTTTTTTTTTTTTTTTAGTTTATGAGATCATTTTCAACAGTGCACATTTTGACCTGTTATAGTGGGGGAAAAAAAGGTGATACATTTTTTTCAATGAAGTTTAAAGCCAGCAAACTGGAATCATGTGAGGATTCCTGTCATCTATTATTCATATACATTTCCTTGGAAAGATCTGTTTCAAGGGTCCTGAAATCAAAGCATCAAAGTTAGATTTGTGCATGTGGCATGTGTAAAAATGTTATCTGGGAAAACGGCCCAATGTGGTTGCATGGTGCTCCGTAATGATACTGTCTCATGCAGAATTACACCACAAGATAATGTCATGGGCCGTCTACTCCATTTATTGAACAGAATATGAACATAATGTAGTAAGAGCAGGAGACCATAATGACTATTACAAAGGATTCCATCAAGTGGTCGAGGGTCAGTGACGAAACCTTTGTTAAATCCTTTGCTGAGTGCATCATCTTGCTAAAGCAAAAACACAAACTGATAGAAGTTATAATGCAAGAGTTTCTTTGCAGTGCAGCATTAGTGACTCTCAGTAAGGGAGGGCTATCAGACTAAATGAAATCAAAGATAATAGCGCAAGGAATGCTTGTCAGTGATAAAAGAGGATCCAAGATGTAATCTTGGAAAAGCCCCAGAGTGCTGAGAAAAGAGAAAAGAGTGCTGATAGATGAGAATAAACACAACTTTATAGGATCAAATGCGGCTGAGGCTTAACTAAAAAAAACAAAAAAAACAAAAAAAAACCCTCACTTGAAATGGCGAGAACTGTGGCAGCCTGTGCGGAATGCTGATAATTGATGAGGCAGGATTACCACCAGGTATATGTGCTTCAATTGCAAAAAGTATTGGCACGAAGGCAATGTGGAAAGACAATAGATGTGGAAGATGCGCCAGAGAGCATGAACGTGGAAAGTGTGAGAAGAAAGCTAAAGGTGCTGCAACCATGGAGGCAAACACAGCTCTGCTCATCAGAGGTGTGATGCCAGTATAAAGCAGCTGGAGAAAGGACACTGACAATTTCCCAAGTTAAGACATATATAGAAGCAGCCACAAAAGCAGTCATGTAGCCAGCCTAATATCATAACACTAAAGTCACTAATACGGCCAGCTACCGCATAAAATAGTGTGAGTAAAAAACAACTTTTTTTTTGAATTCATAGCTGATGTAATAAAGTGTAGAAACTGAGAGGAAGAATGAAAAGATCAAAATAATGCAGAATCTTAAAAGGAGGATCACTAGCACAGAGTCACAGTCATGCTGTGGTGGTTCTCTATTATTTATAATGCAAGTAGCTTCATTGCCAGGGGTTAGGAACTCAAAAAGTTAGTTTCAAATTTAAAAGACAAAACGATACAACATGCATTCAAGAAACTCGGCTGAGACCATAGAGCTTTATTTTTATTTGTTTTTTGTAAAACAGGGTTACACAGCAGTTAGGAATAAAAGAAAGAAGGTATGTAGTGGCAACTTATGTGCAAAATGGAATAAGGTTTAATCATACAACCTAAAAATGAGGATGAATAGTCATAAGTATTTGGACAGGAAGGGGTGTACTCGTAGAAATTAATTCCGATAATCCATTTAACAGATAGTGTGGGTGGGTGAGGCGATACAGGCTAAACTCTGCAAATGGTGTGATCATTGAGGTTTTCAACAGAGGATTGGTGTGTTTTAATAGCAATAGGATGAGGCTGGGTAGAATCAAGCATTTTACAAAACAGGCAAACATCCAAATGATGAATGGGCATTCTATCTATCTATCTATCTATCTATCTATCTATCTATCTATCTATCTATCTATCTATCTATCTATCTATCTATCTATCTATCTATCTATCTATCTATCTATCTATCTATCTATCTATCTATCTATCTATCTATCTGTGTTTTTAGGCTGCCGAGCGCCTGCTCCGCACTCCGCTCCGGCAGGGGGCGCTGACGCGCCCGTTACCGGCTGCCAACCGCCAATCACGTCAAAGGGAAAACGTCGTCGTCTCGCGCAGCGTACGACGTAACGCCCGCGAGCCGAGTGTGATAGCAAGTAAGCGCGTAGCCACTTTTTTTTCCTCCCCCTTTGTCACTCCTTGTCAGCTATGTTGCCGTCGAAAGGTGTAAAATATGAACCATTTCAGAATAAGTAAGTCACAGGGAAGTGGTGGAACGTGAATGGAGACATGAGGGCTGTTTTATTTTCTAACTACACGGCCAACAGCCGCGCTGAAATGTGTTCGCGCCCGTCCGGGATGCTCGGCTGACCTGTTGCGAACTTAAAGCTAGTTTTCAGAAACCCGCGGGACAGGTCCCATCACGGGCGTCCCGGGGACTTTCGGGGTGCAGCCCGAGCAGTCGCGTATTAAACGGGGGCGTCCCCGCAGTTGGGGCCTGTGAAGTGAGACGCGAAGCAGACGAGCGCAGCTGCTGCGTGACGTGGGTTTGGTGTCCATGTTACCTACGCAGACGAGGAGGAGGGAGCGATCAAATACAGCTGATCACATTCCACTCAACAGTCAAAATTGTCATCCCTTAGCCAGTAAAACTCAGTGAAACATGACTGCAAGAAAAAAAGAAGAAGACATACTGATAGATAATGAGAATTCTAGCTATATTAGAGCCGTTGAACAAAGATGTTTATCACGACTCTCTTGCCAACGCTGAAGTGTGTTTGTCTTCAATTTAACAGGACCGCAGGCGACAAAAGGCATGAGGAAGATGGGCTGGACGCATTCATCAGTTCGTTTTGCGTGAGGGTGGAATACTACAGGTAAACCCGTGCCCCCGCAGACACGCGCGCCGCTGATCACGCACACGGCGCAGCCACGCCGCAGACGCATGACCGCGGCCTGCGCCCCCCCGTCCCACAGGTCAGTCGAGTTCTGTCTGAGTTTGAAAGGCCCCATGAATACCAGGCGCTCCTCCAAATCGCAGAAGGCCACGAAGAAGAACTCCCAGAGAAGTCCCAGCCCGGATGAAGACCTCATCCAGCGTCGGTCCGGTCGTAAGAGGCGGGTTGCGGGACCCACGAGGACCGGCGGTGAAGGCAGCGCGGCCGGTCCCGGCCAGGGGAGCGCGCGCGACTTGGTCGACCTCATCAACAGCAAAGATGGCGCAGAGCAGGAGGCCAGTGGGGGCCCGGGGAGGCCTGTGGAGATACGCGACGGAGGACTGGACGCGTCTGACGAAGATGGCTGCATGGATTGCAGCTTCGTGTCCGGTCCTTCCCTCCTCCTGTGCGACACCACTCCCAAGAAGATGCGGCCGGCGCGGGCCATGTGCTCATCCTGCCTGAAGCTCCACCGGAGGGCCAAGAGGATGAAGGCGCCGATCAAGGACAAACTATTAGACAACAGTAAGTGCTTTCCCTGAGCGCCACGGCTTTCCCCTCGGCTTAGTTTCATCATATTTTGACAAGAAATAATTTCGGCATTGAGACAAGTGACTCTCCCCCGAGCCGCTTGGTGTGTCTTCAGCTGTTGTTCTCGCCATAGCATGCGTCCGATTATATGCTGCCAGAATGCACAACATATAATCTGTGCAACCTCACATGATCAACCTCCTTTTGTGTTTTTTTTTTGTTTTTTTGATTTTAGATCCCAGCTCTTTGACCTGCGATCAGTGGGTCCTGCTCAAAAAGTGGAGGCTGAGGAGGCTGCCTGATGCAGCAGGGTAAGATTGCTTGTACCACTGCTGACGTAAGGGGGGGATAATGAGACCGGTTTCACGGGGAGTCACCAGCAATCGGACTTCTGGTCCACTAATAACAACCCCGACTCTGTTTTGCCAGGACGCTCTTGATGCATGTGCAGCGGCTTAAATCAGGACTCGGCGTCACGGACGGTTCTGGGCAAAACGGGCAGCGCTCTGGGGACAAAGGCTCATCAGGCTGCTCGCGGCCGCACACGTTCCTGCAGAGGTAATGCTTTTGTACGTAAAGCATGTTGTTCATTTTATTCCAGTGTGATTTTTTTTTTTAAATTAGTCAGTAATACTTTGCACGCCAGCAAAATATGGTGTCAGATTTTGGATACTGCCCAACTTTAAGCTGTTTCACTCATGACTGCTCATGTTGCAGTTTTACAGTTCCTATAATATTGGAAATTAGACATTTATATTTCTGAGTCTGCAGGGCCACGGTGGCGCTGCAGAGTTTTTAAGATGGGCTGCACAGTGTTAATGTGTTTAGCAGCATTACTCTAAAAGTATTTGAATGCTATAAAATACTATCATTTGTTGCAGTAGCTGAATGCTGATGAGCCAAATAGATGTCTACACACGTCGAATGTATTTTAATGCCGACTCCCCTTGAAGTCCATATAATCAAATGGATTAACTAGACTCAGCTGTGAGCTTCCAATCAAGTCTGCAAGTATTGAAATCAGATCCAGCAGGCAGTGCTCGTCACCTCCAGTTTCTTACTCCTGCTGTATGTCTGCTGGTCCCTCAGTCTGTTCACCGGTGCCTTGAAAATGGTGCGTTTGTGTGTCAGGAACCTGAGGGGCCGCGCCGGAGCGCCAGTGAAAAAGGCCCGGAAGAGAAACGCTCGGAAGAGAGCAAGAGACGACTCTCTCGGTTCCCGCGCCGCGAAGCAAAAGCGTCCCCGCGGCAACAATCTTGACCAGCACGTCAGTATGATGGCACCTGACGACAGCCTGAACCCCGCCAGTGGGCCCAGCACCCAGCCTGGCGGCGAGGACTGCGGAGATCGAGAGGACGCTAATGTGACCGGCGAATTGATTCCCGCCGCGGTCGCCTCGGAAACCACCGAGCCAACAGACATTCCAGCCGAGAAGAAAGCGGCGAAGAAAGGGAGCGCGTTCAGGGATTTGCTGGCCCAGTTGCGCGGGAACAGCAGCATGATCGTCAGAGAAGCTCCTTGCTGAGTGGACTCGGCTTTTCCAGCCAAAATTGGTGGAACTCGCCGATCCACTGAGACCTTTGTTTTACCGTGTCTTTTTGTACTAAGTTATAATGTGCCATGTACCCGGAGTTTGCTGTTAAAAGATATCAATATGGCATCTATCTAAATTTTAATTTAAAAGTATGACTGTGACTAGATTTGTTTTAAAAAAAATGTTTGCATTTGTTCGTAAGCTTATACAGATTCCGTGCTGTCAACCGCAATTTGAGTACGAATAAAGTGAGTTTTTCGTAGCAGATTTTGAGTATGTACTTCCTGCTGGAAAAGTGACAAAGCTCAGTCAGAAATTTATATTTTTTTTTTGTCCCATCAAAATACATTGTGCAAAGAAAAATGAGGTTGTACATGCAGCTATAAAAACTTCTAAAGACGTTCTAAAGATGTTGCTTTTCCATAGATGTGAAATATGTATTGACTTGGCAGTTTCAGTTGTAGGTTGGAAATGTATTTCTTGTTCCTGTGGAATTTGGGTATAAAAAGTTTTTTTTTGCTTCTCTGCATTTCAGTATGAATGATTGAACACATCATCAAGCGCTTAGTTTGTTAGGAATCTTCTAGGTTGTCATCAGTTGTTAAATTATGGGCCAGTTTGGAAATATCGAAATGTCAGTTATTTAGCTATCAGGCTGTCGTAGCCTCCATTCACCGATTTGTTTTTTTTGGCCTGTAAGGGTCAGCAGCAACTTATTATCAACACAATACATTTAATAATTCATTGATTTACACCCGCAGCCTTTGTGAAGCAGCAAGGGAATTTATTTGGTGTGTGGTATTTGTTATAATGGTCAATACAAAACACATTTTGGCCATAGCTCCCCATGTCACACTGATCATGACAGCATTTAACTCGGTCAAAATATCATTTTGTATTCTTTATTTAATGTCTGGTTTTGTTAGGTAAAGGCAAGAAAAAATAATGTACTTGATTATTTTCAGGCAAGAAAAATACTAAAAGCGTTGAAGTCAATCAAGTCAGTTTGATTTATAAAGTGCCGGATTATAACAAAAGTTACCTTAAGACAACTTTCCACACTTTCCAAGTAAAGTAAAAAGTAAAAAAGTAAAGTAAAAAAGATCATTTCGCAATGAAACCACATGCTAACCATTTTTAAGCAAAATACTGCTATGTCAATTGTTAACTGGCAGGTAGATGCACTTTGAATTTGTGTTTATATTTACTTTCAATTGTCTCTAATCCAACGATTATCTTCTCATGTAGACAATAATAAAGTAACCCACTACTACCCTGCTGCTGTTACCTTGCATTTTGATGTGATGTTCATAATTATTTTTTATTGGTTTATAATCTCCTGAAATTGCGAATCATGTTGTCTTTAGCTTCGGCAAATTAAAAAAAAAATAGAAACAAATTGACTCAAGCCAAAGCAAAAAAAAAAATAGATAAACATTCATGCTGTAGTTGGACAATAGTTTTGAGAGAGACAATGAAGTTTGCTTGTTTTGTGCTGGACAGATTCGAAAGGGAGGGGAAATTCATTTGGTTGCAGTCTGCAACTTCACCACTAGATGTCACTAAACCCTGCACACTGGAGGACAGGAGATGGTTGCAACTCAAGGTGACATGGTCCTGATGGCGGAGGAACTTACAGTGCAGCAGCAGACAGCAATCATGGCACAGCGCAAAAAAAAAGATACTTCAGGCTTTAAAGAATACATGTCAGAATCAACTAATTCTGCTCTTCTCTGTGGCATTAGTCAACGCTGGGAAAAGCAAACAATACCAGAAGTATCGATCCATATGAGAAGGCAGAGACAGGTGTTTTTACATCAGGCGGGCGTGCAGGTTCGAGTGGACTCAGCATTGTTAGAGCTGAGATTTCTGTGCTGATAGAGGTGAACCTGCAGGAAGGGTGGTGAGGTCGAGGCAGATAAGGAGCTCGGGGTTTCCATTCTTGGGCGTGCTAACAGCTTGGTTTTCGAAGAGATGTTTACTGTTTACTTATGGGATTAGAACAGTGCCATGGCAGGAAGTACGTCTGCAGCCGACCGACTTGTTACCGCGCAGGAGTCAGAGACATGGAGTTTGATTGCTACCAGGCAACAAACTGATCAGTTTTAAAAGCGTTTTTTGACGGGACTCATTAAAATCATTGCATTTGTAAATGTATTACTATTTTCCTTAGCTGGTTTTTAATGATGAAATAGTGGACTGAGCAGTGGATGATCAATGAGCAGAATATCTGGAGGAACAAGAACCTTCATGGCTTTAAAACTGAAAATACAAATGTTGGGGCAGAGAACAATTGACTTGTGAGACACATTTAATTTGTCACATAAAAACAGCATAAGGAAATAGAACTGTTAAACTTATGTATCCCCCTTACTTTTTGCTTATTTAATTTGAAGCAATTTTTTAAACCTTAAGTGGCAGAGGACATGTTTTTGCTACAACGCATCACCATATAGTAAATTTAGCAAAAACAAGCGGATAGCACACTGTAATGTTTATAGAATAATGATGATTCTGCAAATTTTTGCTGGTATTACACCGTTCTTGCTAGCGGCTCGGTGGCAGGACAGCTTTCTTTCCTGCGTGTTCCTGAATGCATCGCTATCGTCACCATTAGCTAGAGAACCAACCAGTAGCTACATGAAACCAAGACCAGCCAGAAATACTGATTTCATGATAAGGTGAAAGGGGGAAAAAAAATCGAATCTAATGCTACTTTAATTTAAACAATAGCTTTTTTAATTGATCAATTTTATTAAATCTCCAGACCTGAGAGAAATGTGCTCTGCTGTAGAAACCGGAGGATCATTGGATCATTTGTTTCTGCTATCATAAGGCGACACATTTCATGGTTCACTAACAGATCACCAGGACGTAGTAGACAAGCATACTCCTCCTCTTCTCCTGCTGTACCCCCCCGACGACCCCCGCTCCTCCACCTCCCATTGCCCCCACCCCCGTGCCCATCCATGTTCATGTATACATGCTTGCATGCATCATATAAGACGGTGACGCAGATAGGACAAGCATGCTCACACTCCAGTGAGAGCTGAAACTCCAGGTGCTTGTCATAGTTTAACAGAGCATGGAGTTTGTAGAGATGCCGAGATACCCTAACACCCTCCAACACAAACACACACACACACACGCACACACATTCATTGTGTGACTCTCATTCTTTCCTATTGCCAATAGATCCTGACGATCACAAACCAGGGGTCTCAGGGCCAAAACAATTCAAGCAGCACACACACACACACAGCTCAGTATCCTGTGATAGAACCAGTATCAGCACCTGACACCTCGAAAACAGGAAAAAGCGTTTCAGCAGGAACACAGATGTGTGTGTGCGTTTTGGGGAGGAGCATGAGCGGAACTATATCACGGCTCCACAGAAATCCCAACTTCACTCTGCCGAGAAAGGAGAGCGGCCGCCTGCGTCATGTCGTACTACGAGGTAAAGTTAGTCTGCTCGAGCATTCGAGAGCGATGGTGATTTATTTTTTTTCCCCTTATCTCTATGTGCGTCTAATAAGTGTCTATCTGTTCGCCTCCAGCACATCCTCTTCGACTACGACTACAATGACACTGGCTCTGGTTCTGGTTCAGGCGAGGTGGGGGTCGACCTGGAGGAGCCTTGTGGCGTGGAGCACGTGATGACCGCCGACCTTCAGCAGGTCTTTTTGCCCGTGGTCTACGCCCTCATCTTCACCCTGGGCATCACTGGAAACGGCCTGGTTGTCATCGTGCTCGGCTGCCAGCGCAGGTGCGAGGACCGGCCTCACGCCTGACACGTCTGTTCCCTCTCAGGGAGAGTTTGCAGGACTCAGCTTGCCCTCGTGTTTGTCTGCAGGTCCAAATGCAGCCTCACCGACCGCTATCGGCTCCACCTCTCGGCTGCCGACCTCCTCTTTGTTCTGGCGCTGCCGTTCTGGGCGGTGGACGCAGCCATGGCCGACTGGCGCTTCGGGGCGGCCGCCTGCGTCGGCGTGCATGTGATCTACACCGTCAACCTTTATGGCAGCGTGCTCATCCTGGCATTCATCAGCCTGGACCGCTACCTGGCGGTGGTCCGGGCCACAGACACCAACACGGGTGGGCTGAGGCAGCTGCTGGCCCACAGGCTGGTGTATGTAGGTGAGTGGCTGTCTGCAGATGTTTGCCTGCGCTCCTCGTCTCCCGCTTCTCCTTCATTTCAGTCCTGACGTCTTCATCTCCTCCCTCCCTGCAGGTGCCTGGCTACCCGCTGGCCTGCTGGCAGTGCCCGACCTGATATTCGCCCGAACACAGGAGGGAGGAGAGGGAGCGACTCTGTGCCAGCGGTTTTACCCGGCAGATAATGCTCCTATGTGGGTTGCGATGTTCCACCTCCAGCTGGTCCTGGTGGGTCTGGTGATCCCAGGTCTGGTCCTCCTGGTGTGTTACTGCGTGATTGTCACCAGGCTGACCCGCGGCCCGTTGGGAGGCCAGAGGCAGAAGCGGCGGGCGGTCAGGACCACCATCACGCTGGTGCTCTGCTTCTTCGTGTGCTGGCTGCCGTACGGCGCGGGCATCTCCGTGGACGCTCTGCTGCGCCTGGAGGTCCTGCCGCGCAGCTGCAGGCTGGAGGCCCTTCTGGGTGTGTGGCTGGCGGTGGCTGAGCCCATGGCGTTCGCTCACTGCTGTCTGAACCCACTGCTGTACGCCTTCCTGGGGGCCGGCTTTAAGAATTCAGCCCGCAGAGCCCTGACACTGAGCAGAGCCTCCAGTTTGAAGGTTCTACCTCGACGACGCCCCGGGGCCTCCACGACCACCGAGTCAGAATCGTCCAGTTTACACTCCAGCTAGTGTTTGATAATGGTGTCTGTGTGAGTGTGAGTGTGAGTGTGTGTGTGTGTGTGTTTGTACTGTACATACAATGTGTGTCAGCAAGTGCATGCAAATCATCTAAGAAATTTAGGAGCAGTCTGCTGGTACATGACTCGTCTTCTCTAATGGTGAGGTTCCTCTTGTAAATAGTGTGATAACATTTGTTTTCAGTGCTGCTGTGCTTTCACAGTTTTGTAAATGTTTATAATAAAACATACAAATACCCATATTTGTGAAAGTAGCACTTCTTCTGAAATGCTCCTCCTGACTGAAACAGAGAATTCCCAACTTAAACCACTCCAATCACGTGACCCTCATCAGGTCTCACTTTCAGAGAGTGACAGAGAGTAGATATCAATAAAAACACAAGTCACACAAACAGAACGGGACAAAGTCATTCCGGCTTTAAAGACACAAACCCGCGGTGCGAGTAACCCAAAAGTAACGAGGAAGCTGTGAAGGGATAAACAAGCTCGTCTCGAATCTTCAGGGTCTCACAGTTCAACCGTGCTAAACTATGTTGGGTGATTCACACGCAGGTTCATACAGGAAGAAATGCCGCCGCTGGCTGCTGGTGTGACGTGAACTCTGCTAATCTCCAGCATCAGCAGCTGGTCTCCAGTTCGTATTAATTCACGATCACTCGACTGAATCATCTGAACCCGACGCCTGACCCCGGGCGTGCTTCCGCAAAATGAAACTGCTTTGTAGGACTTGACGTGGGACAGCCAGGTGATCTGAGTCACACACGTATGAGTGTGTGTGTGTGTGTGTGTGTGTGTGTGTGCAGACAGGCATGCATTGATGTTTGTGTGTTTTGAATGCAGATTAGATTAATGTTGGGGAGCATCAAGGGGTCAGTAGGTCCAGTTTTCACTCACACACACACACACACGCACACGCACACCACACACGCACACACACACGCACACACACACGCACACACACTGCTTCCCACACATCTATTTCCACTTGGAAGTGAGAAAAACAGAAGCTGGAAGTTTACTGTGTCCTGTTTCCTGGAGAAAAGAAGAGGAGGATGAGGAGGAGAGCTGTGAGACACAAGGAGGAAGAGTACAGTCACTAGGCACCGTGGAAGCTCCGCTCGAGTGTGTGTGCGTCCCTCTGCCTGCGTCCCGTCCGTCCGTGGCTCTCGACGTGTGGCTGCACTAGAAGTGTTTCAGAAGAAGAAGCTTAGCCCGTTTCATTTCGCCCGCTCTATTCTTTCTCCGTCACAGACGCATTCACACTCACACAACACACAATTCCCTTCTATTCATAGTGTATTCAAAACAGGAAGGACTTCCTGCAGCTCATTTTAGGAAAAACAAGCAGCTAAAACAATCAAACACGCGAGCAGCACTCAGCACTCAGCAACACCACGAGCTGTGATAGAGTAAATAAGCTTTGACACACTGAAGAAGAGACGTGGAGCGGCGTCTGCATCAGATATCACGGCGCGCGCACGCACACGCACACGCACACACACACACACACACACACACACACACACACACACACACACACACACACACACACACACACACACACACACACACACACACGGTAGACCTGCTGACCTCTTAACAGTCAGAATTAAGTGAGTTACAAACGGCATCACCACCCAATTGTAGGTTCTTCAATATGTTTTTCCAAGTTTTCTCTCTGGTGTAATTTTTCATGTTAGCGAAAGCTCCTCCCTCAGTCCCTCCTGATGGAAGAATCCTGAACTGAAGCTTAGAATATTAATGATTGGAAAAGTCCAGAGAAGTTGGAGTGTGACTTTGCAGAGTCAGACTCATGTTTACACTCACCCAAAGTCACAGTCCAGTGTTTGCAACATTAACATGAGCTCACCTGCATGACTGTGCAGAAAATCACAGCCCGTCTATGAATGACAGTAGCGGGACTATAATGCAGTTATTTCTTTGTTTGTTTGTTTGTTTCAACATATGTGACTGGAGTAGAAACACCAGTGAGGTTCAAGTGCCGGTGAGTTTTCACACTAGTAACCTTTATCTCTGATTTGTAAAGTGCTTTATGCCAAAAGTTAAATTCGCATGTGCCACATACCATTCAGCCATATGTATACATACATATATACTTCATATTCAATTCAATTCAATTCAATTATGCTTTATTAATCACAAGGGAGGGTTCCCTCAGGGAAATTAGCTTTCCAGCACACGCCATCAACACCAAATAGTACAGTACAAGAAGTGCAAAAAAGTTATAAGAAAGGGAATGAATAAGAACAAGCATAAAGAAATGCAATATAAGAAAATATCAAAGACAATAGGTAAAAGAATATGCACAGGAGGTAGACATGTTATTAAAGTGGACAAGTGGCAGTAAGGAAAGC
>CAAKHG010045384.1:0-25443 GCA_901007715.1 Dactylopterus volitans
AATCTGATGTGCTGCATTCGGAGTTTTAGCTACAGCTAATTTTCAACTTCTGTCCCCAAGCTGGCCCTTTCGAGCAACATTCAAAATCACAATCCGGTAAATATCCAATATACAAATGCGCTATATGAAAAAAAAAAAGTACAACCAAGCCTACGGAGGTAAATTCAGAATCATCACAACTCCAAGCAACTTAAACGAAAAGAAATTAGGTTCAAAATCATCTTCACAAATCAATATAACAATAAGAAAAAGGAGAGAAAGCAAAATAATCCAAATTAACTAAACAAATCTATACAATAATAATAAGAAAAAGAAAATCCTCCAAAACAATCCAAGTTAACTTCTTAAACTGCAGCACTTCTTGTTACTCTGCTGCTCTTCTGTCTCTTAATATATCAGTGAGGGGGCTCAGGAGCGAGCTGATTTATACATTTATACATCAAACGTGCACTTGCAGCCCCCAAATTCACCACTAGATGTCGCTGAATCTCGCACGCCGGGCCCTCAAACGTTCCACAGCCGAAGGTTCTGTCAGCCGTTTGGACCGATGTGTGCGCGCGGCCGCAATTGTCGATAAATATAAACCGCTTCCAGCTTTTCTTTCGGTTTTGACGATATCTCCGTCTTGCTGCATTTCAGGCTTTGGCTCAGCTGCAGCTCATCGACTACGTCGGGGAGCAGACGGCTCTCCTCATAAAGGTGGGTGGGTTTTTTTTTTTTTTTTTTTACGCCGCCGCCTCGCCCGCGCGGCCGCACGCGAGCGAGACGGCGGCCGGGATGGCGCCGGTAATAGGCACGTCAGCTCGCATTCCCGCCGCCGGCCTGTATGATTCTAATAATCACACATGACAGCTATTCGTGGCTCCTGACCTCCTCCAGGTTGCCAGGAGTGGAGGGGCATGCTGGGTAATACTAGACCCCCCCCGCCCCCCCCACCGGTGCCAGCAGAGGACAGCTAGACGTTGTCTGCTTAACCCTCAAGAGGTCCCGTGGGGGCGTTTTTTTTTGTGCGCCATTCGGTTTCTCATCTTCATGCCGGTCTGGCTGCGTTGAATGAATGGAGCTCAAATTTGCCAGAGCAGATCCATTTTCTAATTTTTTTTTTTTTTTTTTTTTTTAGAACCTCAGTTCCATAAATTAGCCTAAAATGTGTGTAAAATGTCCCATTGAAAATGGCTGAAAAAAGCCATTTTTGATCCCACATTTATCCTAATGCGTTCTGAGGGTGCCTATCTCCTGAAATGATAAGTGCATGCGGCTACTGATGATGGAAAATACATTTCACTCCTTGAAATGTATTCAATGGAAATTGTTTTAGTTTTTTTTTTTTCCGGTAAAAAAACCCTGGGGCGCTAAATGTATAGAAAACTAGTAAGTGAGCATACTGGGCTTTACACGGTTAAAATCCCAAAAATATAATGAATATATTTTATGTGTATTTGAGGCTCAAGCAGTTTAAAAAATTAAATTATTTAAAGTGGAAAAAAATATTGATATATAGTATTCTTTTGCAGCAGAACCTCGAGCGTGAGCTCCTGAATAACAATGCCTGAAAATATATGTTGCTGCCAATCATAGACCCATCTCAGGACCTAATAATAATAATAATTATAATAATAATAATAATAATAATAATAGGCAAATACTCCTGTAAATGTATTTCATGGATTTTTGTTTCGTTTTTTTCAATTAAAAAAAACTGGGGGGGGTTGTAAACATACTCGCCTTTTAAAGGTTAAAAACCCAGAAAATATAACAAATATTTGATAGGCATATTTTAGGCTGAAGCAGATTTAAAAGACGTCTAAAGTGATAAAAGACGTGGATGTAGAATGTTTTCACAGCAGTTTTTGGGAAGGTGACATTTTTTTGTCATCGGGGGACAAATGAATCAGGATATTAAAGGACCTCTGACGGGCTGCTAAGCCTGGAAGACTACGTGGAGGGCTCACACGGCGCCGCTGCCGCGCCCAAAACCGGTGGGAATTTGCCCCGGAGATGAAACACCGCCACCTGTGGCCGCCTCGTACGCGCAGACGGCGCCGATCCGCCGTCAACCGCCGCTCCCTAACGAGGGTTTCCGTGTCAAACAACGGACATAATTGGTTTGATTTAAAACCAATGGCGTGCTGTGGTGGGTGGGGGAGGGGAGGGGGGTGACGGGTGGGGTCGGGGGGCTTATCTGGGAGGCAATGAAAGCAGTCAACATCTGTCGGTCTCATTATCTCGCCTCGCAGGCGGTGCCAGAGGATCAACGCCTGGCCATCGCCATCATCCTGGTCATGTGGGTCTCCGCGCTGGCGTCGTCCCTCATTGACAACATTCCCTTCACCGCCACCATGGTGAGTCACACACACACACACGCACGCACTCACACACACACGCAGAGCCAGCAGAGCACCGATCTCACTGAAAATAACCTCAAATCAAGAGAACTGAGCTAGCGTCTTCTCTCTCCGCTACTGCCAATGTGGCTAGCTGCTAAGTGCTGCCGTCGTTACAGTAAAAGTTGCTCCTCTGTTAAAAAAAACAAAAACAAAACACAGCTCTACTTTGTGTGGCCATTATCAGGAAAAAAAAAGAAAAAAAAAAAAAGGCTAACCCGGGTAAGAAGTGCTGGGTCGCATTCACACATGCCTCTTTCCCATGTAAGTGCTGGGAAAGGCAGCGCGTGTGAGCGGGGTCACCGACGTACGGTGTGTCACAACCACGTAAATAGTGAATCGTTATAACTTAACAAGTTCCCCATTATAGTTTTAGGTCCCCTGTTTTTGAGCAGTTTCTGGTCCACGTCCGTTTTGAGAGGCAGGAAGCAGGCGGAGACGTAACAGGAAACGGGAGGATCTCGACGTGTCTGGAAACCGTACGAATTTGTCACGTTAAAACGTGAAAGCACCTCGCTGGTTTTACAACACGACACAAAAACTTATCACGGCATAACCTGAAACCGTTGTCTGTTGGCGCCCCCCCCGCCCCTTTTTTTTCTACTTTTTTGCTGAAGATGAATAGATTCCAGCCCCGTTAAAATGACGCCGAGAGGCGGAAGACAGAGGTGCTGTTTCACGGGCGCTCGCCGGGATTTAAAGCGCCCGCTTTCCGACTCGTCAGCCATTTTAGCAGCGGATGATGAAGATGTCCTGTCATTTTTTTTTTTTTTTTTTTCCCATCCTCCATCTGCGCAGCATTTCCAGGCCCGGCTGAATTGCTGTGCCACATAAAACAGAGGCAGAAGTCTTGGTTGTCACATCAGTGCAAAGAATTATTGTCCCCATTCAGACCGGATGGATGGACGGTGTCATTTTGAATCTTCATGATGCCGTTAAGACAGTTTGTTTATTTCACCACAGTTAAACGTCCTCCTGAGACCCAAAGGGGCCGGAAGGGGGGGGGAGTATCTTTCAATTTCAACCTTTTCTGCCTCTTGGGCAGCTAAAACGACGACTCGCAATTTAGAATTTTATAAAAATGTTTTTATTTTAAATTTTACAGAACGATTTTACTGTAAAAAAAAAAAAACAAAAACAAAACAGCAACACTTCAAGATCAAAACAGGCTGACAGGAAGACAAGAATGTCGACACATTTTTTCTAATAAAACTTTCTAAATTAAGCTAAACATTTGGCCTTTTGTTGAACTGCTGAAGAGAATCTGGCTGCACGAGGCCGACACTTGTTTTTCTGCAGTCTCCTTTTTTTTTTTCCTCTGCTTGAAAACCAAGTTCCCTTCGTCTCAACCCAAAAACACGCGAGATATCACTAGAAAGGTCAGGATGTCGTCTACTGGGCATGTCAGGACTCAGTATGGCAGCTCGAATGGGTCAAAAGAAATAGACCAAAAACCAAGGTCCACTATGGAGGACATAATTTCTTGTGATATTTTGAGCAAAATTGTTCACGTCATCGGGGCTGATAGGTAACGGGCAATAACGAACTTTTTCAACTTTTTCTGACGTGATGCCGATTTCTTTTGACGCAACTTTAACCGTACCGATAGCCGCTTGCATGGATGCGTGATTCAAAGACCCAACGCAAATGCAGGTGATGAAAAGAATGATCGCAAATTTAATAATACATTTTACAATTCAATAAATCTGTTGTTACTGAATAACAAAATACATATAATAATGATTATGATCAATGAATTAAATACTAAAACAGAATATGTTGTTATTAAATTATAAAATTAAAGCAATAGTTTGAATGCAAATAAGACACATTAAAATACCAAAATGTCATTAAACATGGCATATTATCTTTAAGATTTCTAATCTTTTTAAACAGTCCAAATTTTACCTAGAGCAACTTAATAATTTGTTTTTTTTTAGAAATCTAATCAAATGTATTGAGATGTTTTATCTACTTCATTTATGTTGTTCACAAAGATTTTCTCAGCCAACATGAACGAGAGGTGTCCCTAATATTTTGGTCATCCACAAAAATGCAGAGCTGTTGCATTATATTTTATCGTAAACATGCAGTGGTTCTAATGTTTTGGCTGATCAGTGTGTTGGGTGTTTTTAGCATAAACAGTCCAAAAAAACCTGAAACACTGAAAAAGTTTGGAAATGATGCGGCCAATCATGTTTATCGATATGTTTTGAGAAGAATCAATGCGACATAGTACTTTGTGAGCGCTGAAGTCTCATTCGGAAGCTTTTACATAACCTGTCAGAGTTTACAAGCTAGAATTTGATTGGCTCAAAGCGAGCGAGGTACTCGTCGGAGTCGTTTAAGCATCATTTTTACTTTTTTGCCGCTCGATGACTTTAATTCTGTCGTCTGATTCGCTGATGCGCATTCTGTCGAATGGCGGGAGGTCATCAGGCCGGCTGAGCGCTCTGCTGCGGCTAATGGCTAATATTTACAGGTGCGCTATCGGCGCTCCGGTCGGAGGTCGGTCACAGTGCGGTCAAAGTATTTTACATGATAAAGTCATTTTTTCCCTCCTTCTGTCCTCGCAGATTCCAGTTCTCATCAACCTGAGCCAGGACGCCGACGTCAACCTGCCAGTCAAACCTCTCATCTTCGCCCTGGCCATGGGCGCCTGCCTCGGGGGTAAACGCCTCTCACTCCGTCTTCTTCGTGTAGCGTAAATGAGGCGAGCGCGCTGCGGGTTTTTTTTTTTTTTTTTTCGTGCTCGTTTGGAACGCGTGGGACCTTAAAGATGTCCGCCGGAGGAGACATCCGTCCTACGGCCTGCAGCCGCACGCCGCACAGCTGCGACTCTTCTGGGGACGGAGGCCCTGGCTTCGCTTTTCTTGGCCGCCGAGGCGATGGCGGAGCGCCGTATCGCGGCTCAGCCCGCCTGGCCTGGCCGCCCGCCCCGCCACCCCCCCTCCGGCTGAGTCTGGGTGGGAAGGACACCGAGCTGTCAGCGTTTGGGTTTAATCAACTGCACGGTGACGGCTCCCCATCGATCGGGCGGGATGATGTTGCCGCCGCGCAGCTCCATTTCCACGCTGACGCCTTTCTGAGATGCGAGCGGTATCGAATGGCGGAGAGCGACTGTCAAGGCGGCGCCGGCAGTGAATCACGCGCAGGAACTTTAGATTAGAGTTTAAAAAAAAAAAAAAAAAAAGGCCATGCGGGAGCATCCGGGGCGGGCGGATAGCCGCTGTGAGTGTGTCTGAAACCACGCCGAGGTCAGACTCTGTTGCCCTTCTCCTGATGTTGCTGTCGTCTCGTCTTCCTCAGGAAACGGCACCCTGATCGGAGCGTCGGCCAACGTGGTGTGTGCGGGAATCGCAGAGCAACACGGCTACGGCTTCTCCTTCATCGAGTTCTTCAGGTGAGTCTCGTCAGAAAATCCTCCAGAAGCCCCCACCCGGAATTTTGTTCTTAGAGAGAAGCGTCACAAAGGTCCCGATGAGCCCTGAAGGCCATCAGACTGAGCATCACGAGGAGGGTCGAAGTCGCCTCTATACAAAAGTACACAATAAGAACTATTAATCCCGTTTCAGGAAGCGCTGGATTATTCACACGATGTTGTCATAAGTTTATTATTAGCAGCAGACTAGTGCGCTTTACCGTGGTTATGTGGGACGATGCTGCAGAGAAGTAAGAGCAGGTGACTCGAAAGGTTAGAAGAACAGTCTCAGCGGATTAGAGAAATGTCCATATCGCCCGTCGACGTGTTTTCCTTCGGTGGGTTTATTAAGCTGCCTCGGCACCCGTGCTTATTAATGTTGCTATGGCTACAGGTTGGTCAAGGATGAATTAACACAAATTAAATTTCAGACGAGCTACATGCGGTTTACGTGGTTTTAAAGTGGGGCTGCATGCCAGAACATTGTTCTGCAAAACATTACGACCACCTGCGTGTCCACAATAGAGTATAATACAACAGCCCTGCAATCAGTTCTCCCTTCAGGAGGAGTTTTATGTTGGATTGTGATTGAATGTGTGTGAGAGAGGTGTCGACATGTTTGAATGATCGTTATCGAGGCTGTAATTTTTGATGCTGTTGGACTATGCTGGGTTACACTGGGAGGGGTCCCTAATATTTTGGTCACCCTAATTCATGCAGTGGTCATAATGTTTTGGCTGATCTGTGTGTGTTGGGTGTTTTAGCGGAAGCGTCCCAGAAAACCAATGAAAATGTTTGGAACTAAGGGAGCCAAGCATGTGTTGTATTTCATATCGACATATTTAAAAAAAAAGAAATGAATGAAAAAGTACTTTGTGAGCACTGAAGTCATATTCGGAAGCTTCACCAAACCCTGCCGGAGTTTACAAGCTAGAACGTGATTGGCTCAACGCGAGTGAGGTACTTTTTGTGAGTGGTTCAAGTGCAGCGTCATTTTTACTTTTGCTACTTGACTCCTTTTATTCCGTCGTCATTCCCGCTCATATGCGTTAGGGTGCCAAAAAGTACTGGGGACCCCTCTCAGTGTAACCCAGCGCAGTCCAACAGCATCACAAACAACAACCATTCAAATATGTCAACCAGAATTCAACATAAAACTCGTGACTGCAGGGCTGTTGTATTATGTTCTGTGGCGGTCATAATGTTACGGCTCATCGTTTTCCTGGGGCAGCAGATGCCAGATTATCTTTGACGTTTTGTGGATGAAGAAATAATTGTAAATGACCTTTGATTTAAAAAAAAAATAAAATAGAATAAAGCCACATGTACATCTGCTGATAGTTTATAAATCTGCTTTGGCATCGGCAGTCAGAGTTAGTTAAAGCTTGGCCGGGTTGTTTATAAGCGGCGGATTCCGCTGACAGGAAGCAGCTGTGTTTACCGGGCAGCGGCCCCGCCCGCGGGGTCGCGGCGCTGCCTGTAATTGGCCGTCCGCGGTAAAAGGTCACAGCTGCTCCGAGGCACAGGTGAGGCGGAGATAAGCCTGTCTGCGGCTGCGGGCAGCTGCGACCCGACGGAGCTGCATTGAGTGGGCGAAATGGCGCCTCCGGTGGGGGGGGGGGGACTTTTGATGGACCGTCCCGGAGGACAACGAGCGGCGCCGCTTCCTCCGTGATTCCCCCTCGCCGATCAGCCGCCCGTCCCGCAAGCCATTAACCTCGCCGGCACCCGCTCTGCGTTGCTGGCTGCCTCGGGTGTGAAAAAATGGCCTCGGCGGGCCCCCCGGAGGCATCGTTTTTTCCGCCGACGTGTGAATGGGCGGTGGCGGTGGAGCGGGAGAAATGGCCGATGCTTTTAAAGTCCCACATTCAAAAGCGGTGCCAGAGTGGGTTTTCTTTTTTTTTTTTTTTGGAAGCATCAGCATAAAAAGAAGGACAGGCCTCATCATGGAGAGTCTTTCTCATCGGGGTTCGCCCGCCTCCATCCTCCTCCCCATTACCCCTAATTCAATCGGTGACTTTCGAGACAAGGTGAGCTGCTCATCCGCCCTGCGTCCAATCACGCCGCGGCGCTGTGATTGCTCAGCTGAAAGGCACTCGCTGGCGCGGCCACCTTGCTTAAAGGATAATAATTTACATTTTAGCCGATGTATGTGTATTTTGGCGTGAGAGCACACGCACTTTTTTTTTTTTATCCAAGTCTTTATCATCCTGGTTCCTCCGCTTTTTTTTCGCTTTATTGCAACTGTGTCGTCAACACACAAGGAAAGTGAGAGTGCAGCGGCACATTAATGAACATGAGCAGCTGCAGCGGGAGATTTGCACATTTATAATTAAAAATATTTGACAGTCGGGTTCCATTCAGGGCGACATTCATAGTAGGAAGGTGGCAGGTTGGATTCCAGGCCTTGGATCTTTCTATGTGGAGTTTGCATGCTCTCCCCGTGTCTGCGTGGGTTCTCTCCGGGTACTCCGGCATGGGTTCTCTCCGGGTACTCCGGCTTCCTCCCCGTGTCTGCGTGGGTTCTCTCCGGGTACTCCGGCTTCCTCCCGCCTTCCAAAAGCATGCTGAGGTTAACTGGCTCCTCTAAGTTGCCCGTAGGTGTGTGTGTGCGAGTGTGTGTGGTCGTCTGTCCTCCATGTGGTCCTGCCATGAGCTGGCCACTCGTCCAGGGTTGTACCCCGCCGCTCGCCGCTTGTCAGCTGGGACCGGCTCTGGCACGACCGCCAACCGGAACCGGAATAAGCGGAAGACGATGAGATGAGATGAGGTTCCATTCGGACATTTCTGCCATCAAAGCAGATGCCGCTTTTTACGCCATAAAAATATCCAAAAGTAACCACGCGGCCAACTGGAGAGGATGATCAGGTTTGTTTTTGGAGAACACAGAAGGAAAAAGGGCCGACCTCAATTTGACCTCGGCTTACGTGGGTGTTTAACTCGTGTTTCTGTCGTTTCTGCTTGCTCCTGCTTGCCTTTTCTCGTCTCTCCACCTTCTGATGAAGATCTGAAGAAAATAATTTAACGTTAAATGCATTCGAAACTCTCGGGTCTCCCCAAGATAGTAAGCTAAAACCTCGTAAAACACAAGATGTGATCCACGGTCCGGTCCCTCAGGAGCGCTTTGGCACGCTAGTGTTTGCTACGTTATCCGCGTTTTAATAATTTTGTAAAAATTATGCCAATATCAACATGCTAATAATTCGGGAACAATGAAACAATTAGCAGGCAGAATTAACATTCGTTCAGGTAGTATAACTATGTTACCTCAATGTTAGCCTACGATAAACGCTAACGTTGGACATCACTATCTAATGCGCTAATATTAGCATTGACAAGCACTTTTGTCAGATAGCATAAAAGTTGTCAAAGGTGTTAGCGTTAGCAGGGTAAAGCACAGAGGAAGTGATGTCAGCATGGATGACATTAAAGGGTGTTTAAATGGAGCTAGTAGCAAACTAAGCTAATATCCAGTCAGCAAGCATTACCACGTGACTTCAGTATTAGCCTACAATAAATGCTAGCCTCGGACGTCACGTGCTAACGTTAGTTAGTAATGTTAGCTAATATTGTGTCACACAGAAATTTGTTTAAATGACGAATTATGTCTTTTTTCTTTTTTTCTGGGGAGAACCGAAGACGTCATCACACGAGAGTTTGATTAATATGAAATATTTTGGGACATACCTGCGCAGAAAGTTTAATCACTGCAAAGTTCATGTTCATATTTGCGTTTTTAGACCTTTTAAAATTACTCAGTTGCGATGCTCCTTGATACCGAAGTGATATTTAGGCATTTTTGGAAACATGCCTATTTGCTCTCTCGCTCGGAGTTTGGTTTTGCGACTCGGATCAGCACGAGGCCTGGAGACGGGAAGCCTGGAAAAAAAAAAAAGACTCAGTAAAGCGAATCTGAGCTCGTCACTGGTGATTGGACGACCTGCGCCGCCGCTTCCTCGCGTTTCCAGCAGCCGGCTCCTCTCTAGGTCCTCCCCACCCGCCGTGCTCTTCCTCATCATTCCGCCCTGATTAGAACTTTGATGTGTAAATAAGAATCATAATCGGCCTGACCTTTGCTCGCCGGTTTAACTGGTGACTCAAAGAGTTGGACGGAGGAATCGGAATGCGCCGCCACGCCGCGCCGGAATCATTATTAATGAGCGCGGGCGCTCGACTAGCCTCATGAATCCCGAGTTTGAGCGCTAATGTGACATTTCCGCGTGCATATTCAATGTATTCATCGGAGTGGAGAAGCGATGAGTAACGCGCGCGCGCGCACACACACACACGCTTACACACACATGCACACACACAGCATTTACGATTTAACTGTGGCGTTCTTGGGGCGCTTTCCCCAGCTTCCTCAGTGCTGAAGGTTAGGTACATAGTAGTGCATAGGTCACAGCAGGCCCCACCCCCGAGACTGAAAGGTTTGATATTTACCTCTTGAGGCCCCGCCCCCGTTAGTGTTTAAGGAACGGTGACGGAATATTGAGCCCAAAATGCACACGAATCCCACGTTGCACTCTGGGGAATCCGTCATCCACGGATTCCCCGGATGCTCGGAATCGCCGCTCTGAAATCGCTACAAACGAACTCCACGCGTGACGTTCTGCGTCTTAGTGGCTGACTTGCATTTTAGCCAGTAAGAACCCACTGTGACCCAGCTGTTGCTGGCTCTTTTAATGTTCTACAAGTTCCCTGCAACAGCTTTACACTTGACTTTAGCTCTTCAAACCCCTCATAGCCTAATTTTCAACTGGAAAAAAACTTGGTTGAGAACCTGAAAGCTGGTTCTCAGCTGCTACTGGAGAGCAGCTCAAGGAAGAGCGAGTTATATACCGGAACTACGGAACAGGCGGCAAAGGCTGGTGCTCCGCGACACCAGAACTCATAATTAATAACCTCAAGAACCTGAAGCTGGCACAGCGGGACAGCAAGAAGGAGGAGGTGGTGACACATGTCCATCTTTGGAGCTGCTGGACAGCGTGATGGGTCAAAGACCAGCTGGCCAGGTGACACCACCAGAGAAGACTTTGCCGGCGTCTCCACATGTGATAGCGCCATCATACGGCCCGCTGAAAATAAAGTTCTGATAGGCGAACTTGGGTCGCTCAAACACCGGAGTGTTTACTTGAGTAAGGTGGAGTAACGCCCACCCTCCCGGCTTTAGTTCCGCTAAAACCGGCGTGAACGCGGGCTGGAACGCGCCTCTAAAGGTTGTTCTGTCACCGGCAGCTCAAACATCACATCTGACCTGTTCTGGACACGTTTCTCGAGCGACATGGTGTCATATCGGCCTTCTGACCCCGAAATAGTCACAGAGAATTCAGTGTGGCCCAATTTGTCACAGCAAGAGAAACGGTCATAAGTTGCTCAGTTGTCTTTTGTACATCCAAAATCGTTTTCCCACAAGGAGAAATGGATCCTCATGGCTTAGACTCAAAACATCGACTTTTCCTGGCTCCGGGAGTCTCAGTCACCTCATGGCGCACAGATATTGCGTCTGCAACTCGGACCTGGGCCTCGAGTCGTCTCCAGGTGGTCGTTCTGGCGTTCTCTCTGACACGTGTCGCTTGAACCTGCTGCTCAGTCGGGTCCCAACCAATTAGCACTGAGCTCCACCCCCCCAACCTCCCACCCACCCACCATAACTCTCAACGCCTGCTCGCTGAGAGTGTTTTCGGCTCGTCAGGGACTCTGTGACTCGTCTTTAGACCTCGGCATTAACTCACAGCTGGAGCTTTTCTAATTCTTGTTATCGCAGCAATTATGGTTGCATCCATCGTCACCTGGTCGGTTCGTTTCGTTTACGTGCGTGTGTGTGTGTGTGTGCGCGCGCGTGTGTGTGCGTGCTAGTTCTTTTTAATAAAACACCCATCAGCCTCCTGGGAGGGTCCCTTTGGGCAGATCAAAAAGAAACAAAGTGGAGCAAATGGAATATTCAGTTTTTTGTTGTCCAGCCGGCGGCCTCCCGCTAATGCCGCCGCGCTGCCCAGTTATGCTAATTGCGCTCATCCGATAGAGTTCACGTTTGCTCTCAACGGGAAGGAGCGTCTGTGCAGATAAACGTGACTTGTTTACCGGCTCCGTCAGGGTCTGGCCTCGTTCCGCCACCGCCGTGGCCCCGTCCCCGTCCCCGTCCCCGTCGGCTCTGGCCGGCGTCTTTTTGGAGGGGACGCCGTAGTTGCAACCGCGCCCACGTGCTCCCGTCAGCGCCGTTTCCCGATTCCATCGTTTCCATAAAACCGATCTGTGTCAGAGACCTGCGGCCGTGGGAGCAGCCATGTGTCCATGTAGGGCACTGGTAGGCGTCCAAGTCATGGACCATCTGCGGCTCTGTGGTCATATGAGGACGCGCTGATGACACCAGTTCGGGAAGGAGAAAGTGGGACGGCGGTTCTGGCCCGGCGTCCGCTCGCCGCGCTCCGCCGTTCTGGCGGCTCCTCCGCGCGAAGGTCTGCTCGCCAACGCCGGGCGATGTCACAGCGAAGCCGACAGCCGCCCATCACGCGCCCAATTACAGTTTTTATGAAAGTGAAAAGGCTTGATAGCACACAGATGAAGCACAACATTACGACCACTGCATTTTTAACGTAGAATATACCTCAACGCCTCTCTCAAACAGATTCAGTAAGAATTCAACATAAAACTCCTCCTGAAGGGAGAATTGAGTGCAGTTCTGTTGCATTGTGTTCTATGGTGAACGTGCGGCGGTCGTAATGTTATGGCTGTATTCACGTATTAAAGTAGAGGGAAGAGCTCACTGAATTTCTGAATACGCTTATGAAAACTTTTTTGCCCGTGTGAGATAAGACATCCACTTTAAGCCACGCCCCCATTAAAATCACAACCAATGGGAAAGAAGCCAAAAGGGGATAGTTTGAGTTTTTCGATGTTTACTTGCGTGAGGGACTGATGGATTGCCGGCAGTAGGTGATGCTCCAGGCCTCGAGGAAAAACGCGTTTCAAGTCTTTTGCTAAATTTTGAATATTTTCAGCCGGCCTGGTGACCGTCGCCATGACCGCCGATATGCGTTGGAGCACACTGCCGCTTCACCGCGCCGCTTCACTGCGGCCGGGCGGATGCTCGCGGACACGTCGCGGTTGCGAAAACGTGGTTCTTTTTTTTCCTCCTTTTTTCCTCCTTTTTCCTCCTTTTTTTCTTCTGTTTCCCCCCCGTAAAACGTAGTTCTAAATGAAACGGCCGGCTTAGTGAGAAACAGCAATTTGCTTTCATTACCACTGTCCTGTGACACCAACGATGAGGGAGATGAAGTAGTTTTAGATGAAAGTAGCGATACGGAAAAAAGAACCCAAAATGAAATGCCTCAGTCTACTCAGAAGCATCGTGAAACATCGTAGTTTATTGCTTCCTCAAGGTAACGTTGTTGTCGTTGTCATGGTCGCAGTCGCAAATGTCAGCCCTTTGAAACAGGAAGTGAACATCAGCCCGGCGATTTCAGCTAATCCTTTAATTGTTTGCCTCGATCGATCGATCGGTTGTTTTGGTCCGTGAAATGTCAGAAAAGAGGTCGGGAATGTTCCTCTGTGTTTCTCCATTTGTTCCACTGTTGCATGGTTACCCCAAGTTGATTGACAAACAGGCCAAAATTTGTGAAGCTTGAGGAAAACGTCCGCGTAGGCGGACCAGTACGATGGTTGGTTCTGGAAAATGATGGCGTAAAGGAGTCGAGGAGATGGAACATTAAACCTTCTCAGCTATTACATCATTAAAGACACTCTTTATTCGCTCCACCTTACTTTTACTGGCCTGGAAACCCTTTTGCCCTCAGAGCTGCCTTGAATCTTGGTGTCACATATTCGACAAGGTGCTGGAAACCTTCCTGAGATGTTCCGGTCCGTATTGACGTGACAGCATCAGCAGCTGCTGCAGCTTCGTGGGCTGCACCTTCATGATCTGAATCTCCTGGTCCACCACATCCCAGAGTTCTCCACTGGATTGAGATCTGGTGACTGCGGAGGCCGTTTGAGTCCGGCGAGCTCCTCAACATGTTTGAGGAAGCTCGAGGCGATTTGAGCTTCGTGACATGGAGCTGGAAGGAGCCAATCAGAAGGTGGTGACACTGAGGTCGTAAAGGGATGGAGATGGTCAGCATTAATATTACCATTCAAACGAGGCTCAGCTGGTGCTGAGGAGCCCAGAGTGTGTTGCCCTCCCACCATTCCCTGTCCACCGTTACACCACCAGCCTGAACTTCTGGTACAAGCCAGGATGGATGCGAGCTTTAATGCTGTTTACACTGAATCCTGAATCCACCATCCCGATGTCGCAGCAGAAATCCAGACCCATTAGGTCAGGCTATATTTTTTCATCCAATTTTTGGTGAACCTGCGTGAGATGTCGCCTCAGTTTCCTGTTCACAGCTGACAGGGGTGTCACCCGGCGAGGTCTTCTGCTGTTGAGGTCTTCTGCTGTCGTCTGTCTATCAGCTGGAACCAGTCTGGCCATTCTCCTCTGACCTCTGACCTCTGGCATAAGCAAGGCATCTTCTCCAAAGAGAACTGAGCACCACTGGGTGTCTCCTCTTTGTGGGACCAACCTCTGTAAACCCTGGAGATGGTTGTGTGTGAGAACCCCAACAGATCAGCAGCTGCTGGGACACTCAGACCAGCAACCAGGACACCTTCAGAGACACTTAAACCAGCTTTCTTCTCTACCCTGATGCCAGTTTGAACTTCAGCAGATGATCTTGACCGAGCCTGTGATTGGCTAATGAGATGTTTGCAAGTAGTTGAATGGGCATAACAGACAACGACTAATTGATTACTGGCAGCAGCTGTGGACTCAGATCTTGGTCCACCTTCCCTCTTTGGACCTCGCATTGACCGCGGTGCCTCCATCCCGACGGCCTCCCGCCTCCCGCAGCACCACGGTTCCACGCGCTGGCTTGTTTATTCATGACCGGGCCGCTCCGGGCTTCTTACCGCCATATGTCCAACGCAGACACATTTGTCTGGAGGTCTGATGGGCTCCTGTCATGCATTTAATGCAACGTCACCGCCACATTTGCATCGTATAACCCTGCCAACAGCCGCAAAAGTAGAACGCGTCGTTCCCTCCAGGTGAGCTCCTGGTAAATGGTGATGTAGCATCGGAGTGAGGGGAAACATTTGGGCATCCTCAGAGCTGCTTACGGCAATTTTCTTCCTGAAATGGAAACATCGGAGTATGATCTTTGAGGACGCGTCTCTCCTTCAGAGCGGAGCTTGTTCGAAAAGCTTTTATCAGGGCACGTTAGAGCAGCTACGTTCCCACGCCGGGACCCGATGGAAGCTGAGCAGCTCGGCAGATAAAGTCCTGCGTTCATGTCACTCTGAGGGCCCCCCCCGCCCCCCCCGCCCCCGCAGGAAAGCTCATTAATCATAGCTGGTGTCATGAAAAATGGCTGAGATGCTACAAGAAAGTGCCAGCAAGCGTTCGAGTTCTTCTTTTGAGCCTGTTAGGGAGAACGTGGGTTCATCGAAGGTCGCGGTTTTACGTTTGATTGCTCTGACAACGGACCTATAAATGTCCAAATGAGCAAAGTAAGGAAACCAAAGTTATAAATGACCACCTGACTTCATAACGTACATGTTAGGAACAGGAAGTGGGATCGGGGCGCAAACACATGGCCGTCTTACGGTGGGGCAGCAGCACTTGAAGGGATAGTTCACCCAGAAACGAGGGCTGGCTCATTATCCGCTCGCCGCTGCGCTGGTGCAGGGGAGGGTCACATGTTGGATTCCACAAAACACATTTGGACTCTCCAGCAGGCTGCAGAACATGCAGCCAAATCCAGTGCAGTTGAGGTAAATGGAGATCAGCCCTCCCAATAGCAACAAATGGAAAAACATAAAACGCCTCCATACTGTTTTTGTGGCGTCATCCAAGTGTCTGTGAGCCGCGACAATCAAATCGGACTCGCCTATGTCTTTTAGCCTGAAAGTAGCCGTTATCCTGCGATCCTGGCGCCACATTCGCCGCTAACGAATAGATTAGCATTTAGGCACAAAAACGTGGTGGAAATGACGATGTTCGGGAACGGTGCTCAAGGCCGGTGGGACAGCAGCATGATGTTTTGTGGACCTAAACCCCTCAGTCCGCCCCTCCAGCAGCATGGCGGCGAGCAGCCAATGAGTGAATTTTCATTTTTGGGTGAACTTTCCCTTTAACAAGTCAGTGCGGCTTGATTTTACAGCACAGTTTCTGTCTGCTATCAGGCAGAAAAGCCTGATCTACTGCACGTTCTTGCAGTAAGCTAACATTAGCTTACCAGGACCAGCCGGGGACGTTTACTAAACATGGTGAAAGTGATGCCATTTTGAGTCAGATTTTAAAGTTGCCGCTTACTGACACTTGGATGACACCTCAGGAGCGGCATGGAGGCATTTTAATCTTTTTTATGTTTTTTTTTTTTTCACGTTTGAAGATGAGGTCACCTTAAACTTTCAATTGTATTGGAATTGGCCCACGTCACTTTTTCCCCTCTCCGTGCGCATGTATACGGAATGCAATCGCTACCTCTGATTGGCTTATGCTCATGTCACTTCATAAAAAGGGCGGAGACATGGGGCAGCCCCGACCCGAAATTGTAAGAATTAAAGATGTTCATTATTTATAATCATAAATAATCCTGTAGTGTGTGGGGTACTGAAGGAAACTGAGCCTGTCCTGCGTGGATCGTCATGGGAACGGAACGCTAGCCAATGAAAACAAAGCACGCTTATTGAAGGCGGAAGCAAAAAAAAAAAACAAAAAACGTTGCGGTAACGGCAAAGCGGCGAAATCCGACGGAGCGCAGAGATGATTTGTTGTAACAACGCGAGCGTTTGAACAACGTGTCGCGCAAAACTTGCCGTAAGAGGATGGACGAGGAGACGAGTCGGGGTGTGACATAGACGTGCAGCCCGTGTTCACGCCGTCTCCACGACTGCTTCCATAGTTTTTTTTTTCTTGTTTTTTTTACATGAATTTTTCCATGAAAAGGAGTCCGAAAAGCACCATCATCATATCGTCATGCCGCGTTTGTTTGCACTGGAGTCACGTTTGACCGCGCGGGATTTCAAGCGAGACGCTGAGTTTTGAGAATCGCTTCGTCGTGTAATGTGTGCGGATGAGTCTGAGAGCGGGTGGTGAGTGTGTGTCTGTCCCCCGATCTGTACACACACACACACACACACACTACAAGAGCCAAACGGTGTGTGTGTGTGGTCTCTCACATTCAAAAAATTGGCTAAGATTTTAAAAATCTGTGAACGTCACCTGCAAAATCTGCAAATCGATCTGAAGTAGCAGCGCCACACGTGGCCATCTGAGGCCGCGTCCGCAAGCCAACATGTGCGACGTCCGGTGCAGAAGGACGGCGAGCAACGATACAAAAAAACCCAACATATCACGGATTTGTTTCTTAACTTCAAGACAGAAATATATTTTGGTTAACAGGCCCTCAGGCTAAATGTAAACTTGTGGTGTTACTGTATTTTTTTGCCGACAGTAATCGACGCCGCTGCGCTAACACGAAATGTTGACTTGAAGTGGTTAATGCCCCTGGCGGTGACGCCCGTGTCTGTGTCTCTGCAGGTTAGGATTCCCCATGATGATCATGACCTGCATGATCGCCATGTGCTACCTGCTGGCCACTCACATCGGACTCGGATGGAACATGTAACGGCACGGCAGCTGAGCTCGCGCGTGCGTGCGTGTGTGCGTGCGTGTGTGCGCGCGCTGGCTGTAGCGTGACGCCTCGCCTGGTCAGACTGCAGCACGGCGGCCATGTTGCTCCAAGTACGGAAGACCAGCAGGGACCGCGGCTACGGGTGCTTCGTGCCAAACCTGGCACACAAACATGGAATATTGATAACGATATGATGTGTGTGAACAGAGTCCTCGGTCCCCCGTCATCTTCCTGAGTGTAAACAGCTTTTTTTGAAAAAAAAAAAAAAAAAAACTTGAAATGTTTGTTCTTTGCAAGAAAATTCCAAGGGAAGGGAGTGTGTTTTCACTGAAATAGCCCCCGCCGCTGTACATGGTGCCGCCGCCGCCGCCGCGACTGCTGCACGCGTTTCCTTCCGTCACGCCAGATGTTCAGCCTCCAGTCTCTAACCTACGGTGGCCGACGAGGGCCAAACGCACCGCAGCGGCCGAATGCGTCTCAGTTAAGGAGAACAGCTGCGAGTATAGAAACGATCCACATTAACAAACGCAAGCCCGAACGAGGTGCAGGAAGAGGAACGTGGGTGCAGATGGAAAAAAAAAAAAACGTGCTGCAAAAAACAAAGGCGAGTGCAGCATCATCAAACGCGCCGCAAAATAGAGAAACGACGCAAAAAGCACGAAACGATACGAGCCAAGAAACCATCTTCTGAAGGAAAACGCTCCGTAACCGGCCGCTAGTGCTTCGACATACAGCGGGAACGCTAGTGTGGCTTTTATTTGATTATATTTATATGTTATCTTTATTTTCGCTGTACAACGCTGCACCTTACGTGACGTTTTTTTTTTCTATTGTATTTTACACCGATACAAGGCTGCATATTTGCATGTAGATCAGCCTGCTGATTATTAGAGATTGATATCAAGCACCCGTTATAACAGTTAAAAAAAGCCCTCTTATCACAGTCTTCCATAACGTTGCGCGTTATGCTTGTTAAACAAATAGAAGTCATGCTAGCGGTCCCGCTGTATGTTGAAACACCGCGGTTCAGTCAGCTGTTTTGGTTTTTTTGCAGCACGTTTTCCCATTTGCACCCACGTTCCTCTTTTTGCACCTCGTTCCGACTTGTGTTTGTTATTTTGAATCGTCTCTATACTTGAAGCTGTTTTCCTTTAACTGAGACGCATTAGGGCCGTCGCAGTGCGTCTGGCCCTCGTCGGCCACCGTACTAACCAGCATCAACTCGCCCATCTAGACTCGCATTACACTGATTTGCTTTTTTTTTTGGGGCGATGATTTAGAAAATGATCGTTATTTCCTCACCCCTGGTTTACCACACTTGTATTTAAAGGAACCCAGTGAAAGGGATTTTATAACGTCTGAAAATGTCGATGCCCTTTACCTTTAATCCGAGAGCCACACGAGAATCATCGCTGTATTGAATTAAACAGCTGTAGATTATCTGAACGTTGTATTCTATTGTATTGTACTATGTACACAGAGATCGAATGTAAACTGGTGATTTAGTTCATAGTAACGGTATTTATGCAGAAAACGTTCCATGGTGTCAGCGAGGGACCTGGACCGACCGACCTCCTGCCGCCTGTATTTATTGTACATCTCCGACCTCTCAGCAGAAGATGGAGAGCAGCATGAACAATAAAGTTTGTGATGTTTCTGCATCTTTGTGCTTCAGTTTGAGATTTTGTTTCTCTTATTATCGTCCAAGTTAACAACTAGTTAAAGATTCGAAAGAAAATGTAATGAGATGCAATATAATAACTTGTCATTAATAATAAGCCAACAGGTAAATGTGAGTCTGAACTAGCGATGGTTATCATTTTTAAATTTTAAAGGTACCACTATTTTATTCAATACTTCACTTTTTTTTGCTGCCTTTTTAAGAGGATGAATGAAAAAATACATGACTGATTGTACTCATTTAACTAATCTTAAATGTAAACATTGTGAAAATCGGATAACAGATAACTATCACAGAGTGCAATGCGATAATAAATTAGATTAAAAACGTCAGCAGCCATGTTGCAACCAAGTCACTGTTAGCGGCCATTATGTCAAAAAAATATTCAAAAATTACGTAATTGGAATAATAATATTTCAGTACTTGCGATGGAATTAACACAGCTAAAAATTTGGCCATGACAGCAGTGGATAATTTAACCGTCAGGCATCACTTCAAGTCACCGACCTCTTAAGTCATTAGAGGACAAAAACTGTCATGAAAACTTAACAGATTAATATTTTTCTGCATAAATGAATTCTTCTGCCATGCTCCAAACTACCAAGCATTTCAATCATGTTGGGTTAAACAGTTATGAGTTGTTTTTTTCTCGCAAATATCAACAGAGACCTCGAGTAATCAAACCGACATTTAAAGGGTTAAACCCGATTGAAAGTTTGGTAGTTTTGAGCACGGCGGAAGTTGTTTAAGAGATTTATGCAGGAAAAAAAGCAAAAATTAATACTGATCTGTAACGTTTTCATAACAGTTTTTGGAAGTGGAAATTTTGGTCCTCTAATGACCTAAAACGGTGGTAAATTTTTTACAGTGTTCTATTCATCTATTAGAAAAATTTAAATTTGAATTCCAAAATATGTCAAGAGACTCTCAAAAAAATGTTTTGCCTAAAGAGACATAAATGTCCATAGTGATGCGTGAGGGTTATATAACTCCATGTGGTGCTCCTCCTAGCGTAACCTATCTGCTAGCATAACATGACTGGTAGCATAATGTGTCTGCTAGCTTTACATACCTGCTAGCTTTACCTCCCTGTTAGCATATCCTGACGGGAAACAGGGTTGACGTAGGAGCTAGGTTGTAGGAAACTGTGGATTAGTCTGCCTACACGTGATGAACGTTTGCTAATTGTTTTTGAAAGATGGATCGCGCTCCCACAGGCAGTTAGGCCCCACCCCCTCGCACAGGAGAGGCTCTGACGCCGAGATCTGTCGTCGACCATTGGGAACAACGGTAACAGATGTCGTCATTTCATTTATCGATGACACAGTACGTCATAATCCCTAATCTGAACTCCTCACCAAGCCTGCAAAGTGAACGCCTGTCTGAGGCCACCTGGACTAAACTCAGGCTGCTTTTTGAACTATTTAGAGGACGTGATCACGTTTTTGATTTCTCTCTCCTCAGGCGCACTGGCTGTGATTACCACCGGCATTATAAAGCTTATACAGGTTTAAACACAACCAAGTGGGAGCTTTCTGCCTGACATTTTTTCTTTTTTTTTTTTTTTTTTGCAAGCAGATGCCTGCAGATAATCTTTACATTTGGAAAAACACAATAGGACCACAGCAATGAGCTTTACCCGGTCCGAGCTCAAATCTCAGAACAGCGCCACAGAAAATGAATATTTTGAACATGTTATCACTAAATCTTTTTTTTTTTTTTTAAAAAAGGCCTTTTGGAAACCGAAATAACCCTTGCTTCAAAGTAAATGAAGCATAAATGCGTTCTAATCCTCTTTTCCCTGCGGGCCCATGTGGACCACTGACTGCTGGGAGATTTAAAATAGGAAACTGAATATGCCTGAGATCTCCAGGCAGGGGATTCTAAAACTTGGGGGGTCCAGCAGCAAAGGCCTTCAGTGGTAAATTGGGATTTGGGTACCATTAGTAGGGTCTAGAGGATCTCATCTTTTAACAACTCACAGACATAAGCAGACGTGCAACTATTCAGGGCTTCCAAACCCACCTATATCACGGAGCTCCTTACAAATAGTATTTGATACTGCACCCTGACCCGAAAGGGCCGTATTGATGCTGTCAGCAATGGAACCATGTGGAGCGATTGTAATTTTATTCCTGATTTGGAGCCGATCTTATTATCCAGCTATTATTATCATCAGAGCAACAAATGGTGCAAGACACACCACACTTCATAAGACACCCAATAGGCTGACATCTGCATAACAGTGGAAATGGAGCTGTGCATATGTCACAGGGATACAGTGGATAGAAGGGGGCCCAAAATAGAGCCCTGGGGCACCTCACAAGAAAATAGTGGCGGTAAACTCGGCTCATTTTATGGACTAGTTACTCTGAGTCACTCACTGAAGTGATCCGGCTCACTTGAGTCTCTTGAGTCAGTGTTGACCCCACCCCCGACCCACCAAAAAAACAAACAAAACAAAAACAAAAATACAATGCCGCTGTGGATTTGTCCATGTTAAGGATCCATTTGCGCATTATTAGGTTACAGATGGTTATTTTAAAATTCCAGACACCAAAAACCAAACAACAAATAAAAACAACTTAAACACACCTAACAACAGATGGAAGAAAAATGCAAACTGTGCAAACCAATGATAAGTTAACCAAAATTTGTTAAATGCAGAACAACAACTAAATCGGGCCAAAAAAATGCAAAATTTGCAAAAGTTATATAACTTGAACATATAAGCATACAGATACAAATAAAAAAAAATAGCAAGAAATGCAACAAACATGCAAAGTGTGCAAAAAGTATATAACTACATACAGAAATACAAAAACCTACCCATGAATTGCTCGTTTTTTCCGTGGTTTTATCCCAAGTTAAAAACAGCTAGCTAGTTTAGAGTAAAGGTGTCTGCAGCTACAGTTTGTTGTTGTTATGAATGTAAAGTAAAATTTCGCATAAAACACACCTCCAGCTAGCTTATGTTAGCTAGCGGTGTGAAACCCCTCAGCTTTACTGTCAGGCTGTGTGTGTTGCCATGTGATGTGCGTTTTTGCCACTTTTTAATTTTTAATAATCAACATATTTGCCTCTGTCAATGCTAACGGCACGAGATTTTCATGTTAAGTCAGTGGTTTGGATCAAAGTTAAAAACTGCCACCTCACTTCTCATCATGTCTTCACAGTCTAAAAGTTCCAGGTCCGCTCCACACACACGGGGCCTTCGGTCCAAACGGGTCCCCATCGACGCCCATTCAAACCACAGTTTTTGGATCTACTCCAATTTAGTCATCACATAAGCTGACACCTGTGACTGCCTTTGCAATCTGAGCCTCTGGGTTTGACAATTTAGTTTATTGGCATTTTTCATGAAATTACATATTTAACCACTAGTTGACAGCAGAGCTAATATATAGTATTCATAAGTGAGTTTTTGATATGAAGCTCTACCGCTCAAAAAAAAATCCTTTATCAACATTTACAAGGCACTCCAAACATTCCACTCCACATAATTTATATTTTGTGTTTTGTTTTGTTTTTTGCTATTATGACAAAAGTCACATAAAAATGTAAAACTTCATAGTTCTGATTAGGGCTGAATCTGATAAATGATTTAATCTTTGAAAGCGGAAAAAATAATAATTCATATGATTTTTTTAGCATTTTTTTTTCTGAAGGGAAAAAACAAATCTTGGGTCCACGGCTCAGCGGTATTATTTAATCACTTGGGCATGTTATGTTTTCCAAATTTGATCTCATATTATCCCCATAAACCAGAGTAACAAGAGGGAGGCAGGGCACCTGTGTGTTTGAGTGCTCCAGCCTGATAAACTATATCTTAAAAAAGGTTTTAAACTCTTACAAAAAAAAGCAATTAGCTGCAGTTCCGGTGCAGTAAATGCGGGCTCCTCCACGGCTCTGACTGCTCCCAGAGGACCGCGACGTTTCCTCTTATTAACTTTAGATAAAAATAAAAAAAATGCACAGATTCTCCATCAGAGAGCAACCAAAGCGTCGTGTGGCTGGTGATGTTTGGGACGATTATTCCTCCGGCCGAAGTCGGCGGGTCGAGAAAACCGGTTTTGCTTCCCTCAGCGCAACCAGCTGACATTTTGCTGGGACTGGACGCGCTCCAAGGGGGCCCGGCTCCAGCGGGTCCGGCTCCAGCGGGTCCGGCGCCACGCACTCGCCACGTGCATGGACGCGGACGTGCTTCGCAAACACACCGGCGAGTCGCTCATGGCCGCTCGCCCTGACCACGCTGAATACTCAGTTCCTGTTTAAAGGAAACAACAATGCCGGACTCGCTGAAAGCTCACCTGCTCTATTGTATTAAAGCAATAAAAAAAAGAAAAGAAAAAAGTGTTTTCTTGAGATATGATGGACGTTTGAAATCAAAATCAGGCCAGTTTTACCTGAGTCATGACAAACTTGCAGATAACAGAATAACTGACGAATAAGCATGTTACATCTTAGGTTGGGTTAAAGTTCCCCAGTCAGTTGATCATCAAGCTAAAAGATAAGAGTAATATTAGGAAAAATCAATAAGTTTAACTAGTTAATGGCAGAATTTGCCGCCATTAATCCCGATTAATCGCGTTTTCTCTTCCTCAGACTGGGGCTTGTAACAATCCATGTTTAAATGCGTTTAAGTGTGAACGATTTCTCTCAGCGGTCATCTTCTCCATGGCTGATTGGTCGGCAGTTTTTAGCCGTCCAATCAGCAGAGGCGTCACTGAGCTCCTCACTTCCGGGGTTTGGTTAGTGGCCCGCGAGCGCCACGCGGTCCTGTGACGTCACCTGTCTTGGAGTCGGGTGTTTTTAGCTCTGAGGTGATTGGTCAGTGATGAATGACTTCTTCTTCTGTGGTGGTTAAATAGGCCTTCGCAAACTGTGCAGGCCACTTTAGTTTCCTCTAAGGATTCTTCTTCTTCTTAAAGTTAAACTTTCCTCCTAAAACTCATCCACCTCAGCCGGGACGCTTCTTCTTCTATTGTTATTTTTTTTTGTTATTTTTAGCCGGTGGTCTTCATAGGTCAACACCACCGGACGTAAATTGCGTGCAGCTGTGTCCTCCGTCATTTTTTTTTTTTTTTTATAACTTCTTTTTTCTAATTGTGCGACAAATAGTAATGCCTAGCTGAAACTAAAGTTGCAGGCCAGGTCGCGTGCGTGCTGACCGCCTCTCAGGACTCCCCAGGCTCCAGATTACGAGGCCGGAGGGCCAGAACTCCGCCCGCCGTGTTGCGCTTTATCTGCCGGCGAGGCCTTTTTGTTCCTCGGACCATGCGAGCTAATTAATTTGCGGCAGCTCGATGGTTTAATTTCCTCTAAGGCGCCGCCTCTTTGCACGGCTCCTGCTCCGACTCATCGAGGGCGGGGAGATTAGACCTGCTCTGCCCTCCGTAATTAAGAAGAAGAAGAAGAATGAGGGGAGTTTAAGAGGATTCGCTCGCCCTGTTACGAGATGCTGAAACAAGCGCTTCTGTCTTTCGTCGGCGCGACTTTGGCCGACGTCGTTTTAATTAGTCTGGGGGTTCGGATGAAACGGTGTTGGTGAGATGAATGCGAGCGGCTGCAGGTTCCTTCGATTCCCGGCGAAAAACGCGAACAGAAACAACCCGACGCTGAGAACCAGATCCAACGGCCACGGATCGTGGCTGGCTGCTGCGCTGTCGCCGCTGCTCCGGCTTCATGGCGCGATAGTCCCGCTCCCTCATGCCTCAATCAATCAATCAATCAATCAATCAATCAATCAATCAATCAATCAATCAATCAATCAATCAATCAATCATCCATAAAAATGCAACACAAAGTACTTTGCAAGTTAAAAACTGCCTGGCCACACACAGCAGTAGATTTATGTTTTATATTCGACTTTCATTCAATCTGTACTGGGTTACACTGAGAGGTGTCCCTAATATTTTGGCCACCCTAATGCATGTGAGTGGGATGACCAAAATATTAGGGACCCCTCTCAGTGTAACCCAGCGCAGTCCGACAGCACCAACTGTACTGGGTTACACTAAGAGGCGTCCCTAATATTTTGGTCACCCCACTCACATGCATTAGAGTGAAATTAGGCTCTGTAAACACAGATTAAAAAATGCAATAATTTTTTTGCAAAGATTAGCGTCCTCAGTTCCACATGTTACTTGTTCCAACAAATCAAATATGCATGTTGCGAGCGTCTGTGCTAAAATGGCTGCCGTGGCCTTTCAGGAGTCCAGCCGCCGCCGCCGCCGCCGCCGCCGCCGCCGCCGCCGCCGCCGCCGCCGCCGCCGCCGC
>CAAKHG010045385.1:0-11753 GCA_901007715.1 Dactylopterus volitans
TGAGTCATCACTGAATTACAATAAATTTTTTGCACGTGACCTGTTTTAACTCCACCCCACAAAGAATCAGAACTGTTACAATCAAAACAAACCTTCACAAAGTAATTTGCTTAAAAAAATTTAAAAAAAAGGCGCATAATACAGCACACGTCGCCAGCAGTGTAACGGTGCACGTATTTATACCAGTTTGGTACACACAGTCAACAATGGATACATCTATTTTGAACTTTCATGATATGATAGATGACTATCAGATTATCGTTTTATAGTCACCTCTCGCCTTTTAAAAATATGGCTTACACGAGTTTTACGCCATGTTCACCTTCCACCGCTGTACCAACTGTCTCAGATCGTACAAACTGTAGTTTGCACAGCTGTCCGAAATAAATGTAACCAAGTATTACACATGCGGGCCTTTTTTGTGCGTTTCCCCCTGCTGTACTGACCCGAACTGTGACTTGTGTGCACCGTTGCACCTTTAATCCCTGAATCACGACAGTCCTAATTTTAGGTAGTTCTTATCTAGCTCACATTGCGTGTTTTGTTCATATATCTGATTTTAATTTGTTACGCTATAAAAAGGGGACGTGGCATCATGAATGACAACTGCACAGGGTGAAACACCGATACAGAAGTTGCAGAGGCATTTACGCACGAGTATCTGCGAATGGCACGAAACAGCACTACAACTGTTATTGTCTGTTTTGTGGCCATATCCCTATTCAGGATGTTTTGGATTCTTTTTGTACAAAGGGAGAAAGTGGAGGCACATTGTTCAGATCATATTATATGCAGTGTTCTGCATGCCTTGCACTAGTTCACAGCAGTGACAGACAGACAGACAGTATTGAACGCAGACCAGAAAATTCTTCTAACTGGCAGTTGCTCTTCTTACCGATGCAGTTGTGGACGAGCTGCGGGGAGCTGGCGTTGGCCAAGGTCTGCAGCAACAGGTCACACACTCTGTCCCTGACGGCAGCAGGCAGGGACTGAGCCGCCGAGCCCCCAGCTGTCCCGAACAGCTTCAGCCACACGTAGATGACTGAAGCCTTCAACCCTTCGTCTGGATACAGCCAGGCTGAGCACAGGAGCTCCAGCATGGGCACTGGTGGACGTGGTGGATGGGAGACAAGGGGGTAAGCACATGTAGGAACACGGGATGGAGACGAAGTCAAAGACGGGGAAAAAAATCTACTATCCATCTATTCGGCAGATCTAGCGAAGCATCTTTGATATCAGCATGTGTCTTCGTACAAACCAGTGAGATAAACATTTCATGAAAGGCGTACAGACGGCAACAGAAAGATGACAAGCAGACAAGAAGAAAAGAAATAAAGAATCCTGGGAACAAATCGATAGCTGTGACAAACAATGGAGGAAATGTAACTATGAAGATGAACTTGTTGATATTGTTGTATTGGTTGAGAGCACAGCACAGCGGCAAGTGGGACCGAGCGCACTGAGGAGATTAGGAATCTATATTGGGAGTGGGATGGCAGTCTCCTCTGTGAGCAAAGCAATCAGGAGCCTGAGAGTCTCAGATACACAGTCAGATGAGAAGAACATCATTCATATCTGCTAGAGGGGCAGAAGGGGAACCGCAGAGGACAGGTGGGCTAACATGGATCAAGAGTGGTGATTAAAGCGGGAGGGGGTGGGGGCGCAGGAAGCTGGAGGGCGAAGAAGACCGATACCCAGACATGCAGGAAGAGCGAGACAGAAGGAGAAACAGATGGGGGAGAGGGATAACGGATACATACAGAGAGCCATACAAGTAATTGTATCCCGTGTATACTGTATACAGACGACACTTCACCACAGTACTCGGAAAACCGGAAATGCCCAAACAACTGTGCTCATCAGTGATCTGTGCAGCTTTTCGGGGGGAAACCTTTGCCAGCAGGCAGTTCACGTGCAAAACGTTCGCCCGCGCCACGGAGTTGCAGGTGGCATCCAACAGGGCAGACTGTGGCGTGCTGGCGGATGGCGCTCAGCGCGAGCACGGCGGCCACGCGCTGAACGCAAATACACTCCCGTTAGCACGGTGGCAGGACGCGACCTCGCTGTGCTCGGAACTTCAGTTCCTAGCGAGAGGTTGTTAACCACAGCGGAGGAGATGCGGACTGCAAGGCCGGCTACACCCTCCACAGGCGATGTGGACATTATTATCTTTTTGAAGAAAAACTTGGAATTTGTAAACTCAGGTGTTCTTTTCTGTCCTGTTCCTTTTCTTTTATACTTTTTTTTATAAAAGGAAGCTATCATAAGCAGTAATTTATTGGAATTAAGTCAGGTATTCTTTTTAAACGTACCACCTCTTTCTTCTATTACCTCGAGTATTACCACTCAATTCGACATTTCAGCCCTGGATACATTTTGTTCATTATGTTTTATACTTTTATAATTTCATTTATTTGAATATACTGTAAGAGCGTGAGAGAATGAGTCAACTTGAATGTTGCACCATGGGCAAAAGTTCCTTGTTGGCTTTAAGAATAAATGGAGGCTGAAGCGATATTTTCATGATTTTTCCTGCTGATCCGAAAAATGATCTTATCCATGACTCCAAACTGTGAGTTCCGTGATCCGTTACACCCCTACTAATCACATATTGATAGTTGAGGTCAGACTGTCGGAAAACACACCCAACCATGAACTGTAGCTCCTGAGGCCTTCATATCTTAAAAAAAAAAAAGAAAAAGAAAAAAAAAGGTCTCCATCAAGACAAGAAAAGAGGTGACCTTTACTGCTGACCTTTCTGATTTAACGTGATATCTAATGGCTGTTTTTGAGAGCACCTCGGTGTCAGAGGGTGTCTCCGGTACAATGCAAGAATCTTTATCAATCAGCCGCTTAAGGATTGTAGCTCCTCAATTTGACTTCAGCATTAACATTCACCACTTAATGAATTTCCAATAAAATTCAAAGTAGAGCCACTTCGTCAATGCGGTTTTTCCACAGGTGCGGTAAATCCATAAGGACGCCTTAGAGCAAGTTCTGTCACTTGCACAACGAGTCACAAAATAAATAGCCGTCTGATTTACTCGTGAACATAAATTTTATGAAGTAGGGGCGAGGACTTCTGTTTCTGATCGAATCTAATATAGCGGGTTTCTGCCGACGTGTTCCTTCATCCGTAATCGTGCCAAAACGAAAAAGGCCCAAAGTTAGGATCTTTGGCAGGAACGCGCAAAAACCAGCTCCAGTTCTCCTACAGGCGGTGCCAGGTGGAACATATTTTTACCCTGATGGACAGAGCGCCGCTGTCATGTGCCCCGAGGCACTGTCAAAACGTATGCCTGGATAAATTTAAAAGTAACATTTTGTCAGGGTGCCCCTGCCAGCTCGTCTGGTGGGGAGCGCGCCATGTAGAAATGCCCTTGGCGACATGTCACCCCACCTTTCTTCCCTGCCTTTCTGTCTCTCTCTCTTACAGCTATCAAAATAAAGCAGAATGCAAAAAAAAAAAAAAAACCCTTTCGTTACCTGTATAAATGTAAGAATGAAATGGTCTTTAATTAACATAAAGGTGCAAAACTGGACATCAAAACTCCAGGTATCCCTGCTAACTTTGTATATCAACTAGAATTACAGTTGTCAGTCAAGCTGCACTTAACATCCATTCCCGGCTATAATATATACAGACTGTTAAATGTGTTAAAAAAAAAAAAAAGTTTTCACTTCAAAAGTCTATCCAATTAAAAATTGCACTGAAATATGGTCATAATCAGTGTGTAACGCAAAAACCAAGCATGAGCGCAAAACGATCTCGACCTTTAACTTCTTGGATACAACATGTCTAATCAGTTCATACTTGAGCTCAGGTGAATATTTTTTAGCAAAATCTTAAGATGTTACTTCCAGGCGTTTCAGAAATACCATGTTGAGTAGAAGAGGAACAAGCCGAGGCGAGGCCTGCCGCGTGACCTTTTAAGACATATCGCTATTTCATCATTTTTATCCTTCAAGGTGTTTGTGTGAAATTCTTCCATAATAATCACAATGTGACATTGGGAGTTACCTCGACGCCTGACTGCCAAAGCGCCACCCTGGCCTTCCTGAGATATTGCTCTCAGAGAAATGGGATGGACAGACTGAAGCTGTTGCCAGAGGCATAAAAACATTGAAGAGGCATAAAAATGATCAAGAATGTCATTACAATATATATTGCATTATTGGATGGAAGCCGGATCGGAACAAAAAAATATATATTCGTGCACTGGAGGAATGGTGGCAGTAAAGATGATAGAGCGATTCCAAAAAATAAAAACAAACCTACGCGCAAAGTCAGTCAGTAAACAAACGGCACGTTGCGTCCACTCGGTGCAGATGAGACGGGTCAGCAGGAAAATCCTACTGCGTTCCGTACATGAGCAATATACTGAATATACTGGCAGAGTACATTAATCAAGCGGGGTGCAAAGTGTGAAAGGGGCGATACTCAGAAACCCAAAGACGCATAAAGGAGCGACTTTGATGGCAGGCGGATCAACAGCGTTTAAGCGCTGGGCAGCGCCGCGGGGGGGTTGGAAGGAGAGAGAGAGAGGAAGCGTTGACACAGCAGGCGAGCCCAGGTGGAGCCCCGCTGCTCTCTGAAGCAGATCAAAACCCCGCAGAGGATCCAAGACATGTTTGATTAAACCAAAATATACGAGGCGGCCGATTTGAGAGGGAGGCATAAAGATAGTGGGATATAGAGAGAGAGAGAGAGAGAGAGAGCGCGTGGGAGAGCGAGGGCAGGAGGGAGATAAGGCCTCTGCGTGGAGGGGATGGAAATGGACGGAACGCAGGGAGGAAAGTCGGGAGGGGACGAAGTATAGAAGGGAAACATAGAGCAGAGGGGATGGAGAACCAAAGCCTTGACAGTTGTTGTGACACGCATTTTATGAGGCACACACGCACACAGAGACAGCTGACGCACAAAAAAAGTAAGACTGTCTTTTGTTTTTCTTTGGCAGAGAAAATCAATGGCTTATTTCTCTTTGCCCTGTTTACTGTCGGGCTCCCCCTCTGTGATGCTGGCACTCTGAACTGGCAGCCTTTGTACCTCTTGTGATCTCCTTTTTGCAGTAATTCTTTCTTGCTCTGAGCCTGATGCGTCAACACCTTTCACTGAGCCATTCTGCTCTCTGGCTCTCCCACCATCTGGGCTGGGGCCTTTTTTGCCACATCGAAACAGACCCTCCTGGAAAAAGCGGAGCGGCCAGACGCGTCTTATTCTAGATGCCGTGTCTTAATGACGGACGAGCTCTCCTCCTGTGAGACGCTGCAAGCTCGTGCCAGTTTCCCTCACTTTCCACCGCTGCCTTCATCGCTCTTCCTCTTTCCCTCATTAATGCTTCATCTGGACCCCTCGCTCCCTCAGGTTGTCTGTGCCTCCTCCTCGGCTCAGGCCTACGCGAGTAATGGTCAATTTGCGGTTCCGCGCCAAGTCAACATGGAGCCGACGCTGCTCTGCAATAGCGCCACAAAACAGTAGTTTGGGTGAGGGTGAGGGTGAGGGTGGGGGTAGGGGGGGGCAACTGAAGCTGAGCAGATCAAGGTGCGGTTTGAGCCGGTAAACGTTAAACAGCTACTTATTTTACCGCAACGCAAAAACAAGAGAGGCCTTGGATGGGTGCGCGCGCGACTACTGATCCGATCAGATGGACTCACGACATTTACATTCTGCCAACTGCCCAATGGCGTTTGCCCTCCACCTCTGGCGCCTGCTCTGCTTCTCTGTGCGGACATATGCTGCATTTTCCTGCTGTCGTACATCGAGGCGAGTGTGATAGGTTCTTATCTTGTAGCTGCGCTGACGAATAAATCGCTATTCACATGATTTGAAAACAACAGCTGTGCTGTAATTGTGTGTTTTATGTTTATTATGTGTATAACCCGGAGAGAAAGTTAGAAGCGCCACAGACACGGAGATGAATCTATTGCTCAAAGCACTCGTGGGGACTCGCCTCTGAGGACGATTAATGATTAATCAATTACCGACAACTGACCAGGCTGATCTGACATTTGCGTCAACAAACCCGGGTTGTGCATCTGGAATCGATGCGCAGATTTTCAGGAACAGCAACCAGGTGGGGGCGAAATTATTTTCGGGGGACGGTGAGAAGCGAACACTCGGCTGGCTTCAAAATCGAAAGTAAACACGAAGCCATCTTGGTCCAATTGGGACTCACGGCGGCGATGGCGTCTCACCCCAGATCGTGTCGACAAGCTCCCCCTCCTCCTAACCAGATGGCTGGCGTTGCTTCGGTGTCGTCACCGTTAAGTGAGTCGCTTTACTATCTGCCATTGAGATTAACTCAAGTTAATTTCAAGAAGAAGAAAAAAAACCCATCAGCCCTAAATGACATACATTTTTAATTAACATATCATTTGATATGACTGAAAGATGCTCACTAATGTTCAAAGCCAGCGCAGCAAGATTGGATTGTCTTGTTAATTTGCGAGGAGGTCTCTTGTCGCTCGCTGCTGCGTCTACAAACCACAGAGGCTTCTCAGTTTTGTTTTCCGTTTATCAGTTAAAGAGTTCAACTTTAGCTGCCTGCTTTAAAAGCGATGTTGTTGGTGTATCATTTCATCTTGGAATAAAAGATTTGCTTGAGAAAAATCATGTTTTCATTAGTATTTTTGCCAACGGCATTTTTAATGTCAGAAAAATGAATAGTTAATCTACAACTGTTTGTTAATTTTACCATTGGTTGATTAAGAAAATCTACCCTTCCTCAATGGAAAATAGTCTGCAAAAGTTCTATCCTTCCAGTCACTAGTTTTGTGTTAAATGTTTGAAAGCACACTTCTAAATGCATCTTAAAAGTATTTAAATCTTAAATCTGACACGGTAACTGTGAAGGGAGAAGATGGAGCACTGAGGGTGCTACTTTACCAAGTGGACCAATCAGGCGGGTTAATCAGCGACATAGACAGCTAGATAGCAAGCGACGGGGAGAGAGAGACGGAAAGAGGGAGAGAGGGAGAGAGAGAGAGAGACAGACAGAGAGATGTTCTCTGGGCTCGTGTTGTCATAGCTGTTGCTGTTGTCGTTAGTCCAAACAGCCCCGCAGAGGCGTGTTGAGTGACAGGCTGCAGACAGGCGCACACAGTCAATAGTGGCAGCCTGCATCTGACATCAGCATCCCCACCACCACACCACTGCCTGCTGCTCGCCGCCGCCGCCGCCGCTCAGCAGGACTCATGAAAATACATGACAGGTAGACACACGATGCACGGTAAAATAACTGACGCCTGCGTCGTGGACAAAACGCTCGTGCAATGCGAATGCAGAACGACACGTGCGCGCACTCGACGCCTGCAGCTGATTAAAAGGGTCCGGTGAGAATACAAACATCATACAGGTGGCTACAGCAGAAATTAAATCGGTTTGCCCGGGAGGTGGATTGTCATCCCACGCTGCATCCGCGGAGTTTCGTGTAGAAACTCACCGGCCACCTTATCGGGTCCATCTGTTCCAACAGCTCGCTCATGCAAATATCTCATCGGCCAATCGGGTCGCGTCAACTCAGTGCCTTCCGGCTTGTAGACGTGGTCAAGACGCTGAGCTGAAGTTTCAAACCGAGCATCAGAATGGAGATAAAAAGTGGTTTAAGTGACTCTAAAACGTGTCGTGGTTGTTGGTCTGAATATTTTAGCAGCTGCTGGTCTACTGGGGGCTCTCACACGCAACCATCTCTAGGGTTTACAGAGGATGGTCCCAAAAAGAGAAGATACCCAGTAATGGTCAGTTCTCTGGGGAGAGAAATGCCTCGTTGACGGCAGAGGTGAGAGGAGAATGGCCGGACGGGTTCCAGCTGATAGAAAGACAGCAGCTACTCAATGAACCACTCGTTCCCGCTGAGGTATGTAGAGGAGCATCTCCGAACCCACAACACGTCCATCCCAGAAGCAGATGGGCTATATCAGCAGAAGACCCTTTATTACTCACGCTCAAACAAACCTCACCATTAGGCGAGCGTATATTTAAATATATGAGGAATGTGGATGACGGTTGCGCATGAATTTGTTAACTTTTTGTGGCTTTAGTATTTTCAGCTGGAGCTGGAATGGAATTGGCTATGCAGATAGAATTTCAAGTGCAGACGCAGAATGGTTATCTCCGTGCAGCTGGAGAGTAATTGAAAAGGTCGTAGCAGCTAGAAAATATTGAATTGAGAAAGTTCAAGGAAAAATGATATGAAAAATGCAGTATTGTGACATTTCATATTTCTCAGAGAGAAGAGAGAGAGAGAAGAATAGGGTGCAGCGAGGAGGGACCGCAGCTATTTCTATACAGGACATACAGTAGTCGTAAAGGTCAAAGTGAGCTGCCAAGACTGAACGGCAGATATCCCCGTGCAGAGAGAGAACAGGTGATGCTGAAAATGAAATGCTCTTCCGCATCTTTCTCCTTTATTGGGGTTACCTTATTGTGCAAGCAATAACAATATTGCTTCCTTAAATCTCGGCGTCCCAGCTGAAATGTCACAGCGCTCTCTGATTTTTTTCATTCATCTCGGGCAGGGTGCAATGGCACACCGGAGACAGAAACGCGGGATGTGATGTCCGAGGAGCGCGAGGCGCCGCAGCCCTGACCTAATGTGATTCCGTCTCAATTGCATTTGAAAAACGGACACACACCGACTTCAATCAAGAGCTTCTTCTGTTCATCCCCAGAGGAAAATCCATCTCGTTACATGGAAGTCAGAGGTGAGGGCCTGCTACCCAGCAGCAAGCTCACCGCAGAGAGCAGACTCAAGCCTTTCGCTTTAATGCCATATAAAACACTGATGCCAACTACATCTGCGCGACTGAGTTTCGAGAGTTACTGTTAAGACCCTGTCCCTGTCCTTTTCTGCTACTCAACATCAAGCACAAGTCCTCTCCATTACAAATATTTTTTAGCAATATCAAGACAAGCCACCCGTGACTTATCAAGACATTTAATTCTTAAATGCAAATGCTGTGGCGCCACTAGGAAAAAAAAAAGAGTCAAACAAACACCACAGCCTGTCGGATTCACACTACAGGAACGTCGCCACGAACGTTCTCGGTTTTTTCAGCCTGGAGCAAAGTTGTGGACGTGCGGAGAAGACGCTCAACAAACTTCACCATCCCCAAAGCCGCTAGCTTCTTAAGAGGACATCACAGCGCCGTCGTAGTTAAGCGCACAGGTGCGTTCGCCGCCCGGGCGACTCTCATGAATCCAGCCTCGCAGCACTCTCTGCACCCCTGCCTGCGCCAGCGCCGAGCACCGCCCACATGGCTACTATTTCAGTAGACCACAATCATATCGCTTAGATTGAGCGCTGCCTTCATCACCTCCATTTTGAAAATGGAACAATGAAAGTGGACAATTAGCAACTGCCCGACCGCACGGCGATGCTGACGCCCTGTCAAGACTCGCATCAGCATCGCGCACTGAGTGATTCCATCGCTTCAAGTGTGTGAGCTCACACGTGGCATTAGAAAACGCATCTCAAGAGACCTCCTGTGATTGGATCCCGTTCCCCTGCTCTATATGCACACACACACACGCCTAACCCTAACCCTGAAAAGACCAAATGAACTTGTTGGTGTTTGTAACCGGTGTGTGGAGGCAATACATTTCCCATGCCTACAACAGCACTGGGAATATAAAAGAAGAAATGAGTCCGTTCACGTAACCTCGATACACACAGCATATATGGTATAGAAACCACCCAGCTGACCTCAACGTTAGCCTGCCAGACTCAGTGTCAGAGTACAATCTCAGTGGTAGTGACAACACCCCCCCCCAAAAAAAAGTTGATCTATCCATAATACACCTCCATGCGCCATTCAAAATGTTCATGTCATGTAATAAAAGCATTAGAATGAGTGCATTTTCACTTTTTTTTTAAACTAAAAATAACAATAATTTAAGAAAGCCAAAAATAAATAATAAATAAAGGAGGCAAGGAGGTCAGTTGAGAAAGTGGTCTGTTAAGTGTGACCCAGAAAACGTCTGCATACACGCCGCGACAGGACACCCCGACCAGCCCCAAGCATGGTCTGAGTGGTCAGACCTCAGTGCGTCCTTGGAGCGTCCAGATTTGTGTCCGCTTGTAATCGGACCACTCAAGACGCTATCGTAATGCAGGTCTGAACAGGGCCTCGTATGTACTGTGTATATGCGTCTCTCCTCAGACATCTATTCAACCTTGAAAAACTTAAAAGAAAGTTATTTGGAGCACGTGTAAAGCTGGCCAGCGGAGACTGTTGGGTTCACGTCCACATACAGTACGCCTCTGTGTTTGCTGCACGCGCACAATAATGTCCTTTAAGGGAAATTGTCTGCAAAATTTTCAATTTGTTTGAGGACTGTTAAAAATGTCTAGAACCAGACTGTAAGAAACTCAAATCTTTGTTTAAAGTCAGAGTTGAGGCTGAAATCATGTCTACTGCTCATTTTGAATTAGAATAAAGCATTCTGGATGCTAAAAGGAAAGGAAATAAATGCTGGTAAAATAGCATTTCCTGCAGGAAACGTGTGAATGCTGAAATTCTGAATTTACTTGCTGTTGAAAATGGAAAAAAAAAGAAACATAAATGTCTTCAGCACTGAAGACACATACAAACCAGAAATTACTCAAAGCGCGTTCATTCATTTTACAGGCAAAAGGTTTTTGGAAGAAGCAGAAGAAGAAGAAGAATTCTCTAAGCATTAATTAACAAAACACACTCCTTTAGTGGACCAGCCTGTGAGATGGGTCTGGGTGTCTGCTGCAGGGTCTCACCATACTGAGCCACCAGGCTTCGGGCCACATCGGGGACTGCTTCCACCAATCTCCCCAAGAAGTTCAGCGTGGGCTTGAAACCCTTCACACTGAGCTGCTCGCTCAGCTAGACAGGGAAGATGAAACCGCATGGCACAAAACCAACCACATTTCACACAGTTTATGACAATGTGGGCAGCAATAAGAAAGCAGAGCCTCTGATATATGAATCTACGGCACCTGCAACTCTGTCCGTTTCAAACCCTGCTTCTTTTTCCGGTGCTCGCGCACACTGCCAAACAGCAATCTGTAGTCTCAGGAGATATTTTTTTAAATGGCCTTTCTTTAAAAAGGGCTCTAATCAGGCTCTATTCTGGTCATGTAAATAACATTTGTCAGCACCTCTCCTCGTGTTATACGGTTCCGTCAGCATCAGCATACGCAGCTTTACTATTTTCCACCTGTCGCGTCAGGTGCCGAGCGAAGCTTTGCCGCGACCTGCCGCCCTCATGGGTGACGCAACGGCGAGGCAGGAGGCAGACATGTGTGCTGCCTGTTTACTAAACAACAGTGGGAGGACATGTTGCCGGTGACAACGGGTGCCGCTCGGTACCGTCGGGCGTTGTCGGGCATGTGGGTCAGCATGTGTGGCTCGGCAGATGTTCCTCTCTCCGCGCGCGGGTGCGCGGGTGCGTGTGTGCGTGTGTGCGTGTGTGCGTGTGTGTGTGTGTGTGTGTGTGAATGACTTCATCTCACCTGTTTGTGCATCCGATCCAAGACAAAGCGGAGCGGCGGCTCACTCTGGAGCTCCAAAAGCAGCAGCAGCAGCACTGATACCGCGCGCGCACACACACACACACACACACACACACACACACACACACACACACACACACACACGCACACACACAGACAAAGACAGACAACACACAGAGAGACATTCATTAAACTTCTGTATTAATTCTTGATTTCTGTCAAATACTGAGGCTTTCAAGTTTTGTTTATTTGTCTGTTTGGCTTAGG
>CAAKHG010045386.1:5445-16826 GCA_901007715.1 Dactylopterus volitans
TCGACATTATTTTTTTGACTTTTTTTTTTTTTTTTTTTTTTTTTTTATTTTCGCACATTGTCGGATGTGATTCGCGATGAAGAAAACTCGAGAATTTAATGGCTAGAAGGGGGATTTTCAGTGCAAGGGTCCCACAGGGGTGCTTGAGGGTTTTCAAGTGGGGGCCCCTGAATGAGATAAGGACGAGTTCCACTCCACTTTTATGTGTAAATGCTTGTGATCAAAAAGGATGCTAAAAAACAATCTCACGCAATGTCACTTTTCTGAATTTTGCAAATATATTTTCTAATGTAGTTCTTTTCCTGCTTATTTTCATGCATTTTCTTCTATAGCTAATTTAATCATGCCTTTCATCCATACTATTAAAAAAAAACCTTTTTTTTATTAGAAAATTAGAAAAAAAATAGTCTTAAATCACTTAAGAGTCACAAAAAAAAATCAAGACTTACCAGATTCCAGACAATTAGTGAAATTATTATTGTATATTGTGCTTATAGCTATCCAATTGTGGATATTTTTGAGAGTTAGATCAGGGATGTTGGATCAGATTTCCGTTTACGTGCATACTTATGAAAATTGTCCGGACCTCAGCCTCCATCATCATCTCAATACAAAGGGCCCTCTTCAGCAAAATGACTTTGAGCGGGGTTCTGCGGGCCATTGACATTCAACTTATACCGATGGAAATAACACCGTGCCTCCGGGAAAAGCAATTCCCCTCCTCTCGCCATGAGAGGCGCAGGCTTCGCACGATCAATGCGCGACGATTGGGAATAACAAAGAGCGAAGAGCGGCACGTCGGAGCGCTTAAACATGGCCGCTGACCAGAGGAGGGAGCGAGCCGTCGTATGTTTCACGTCACCTCGCTGGCAAAAGATGCCCGGAGGTGCAGCGATGGCGGCTACTCGATTACCTCGCGTTTCGATAATCCCGAATTGGACCGGCGAATTAGCCGGAGGGCGGGCTGATGCGTGTTTTCTGCGGCCATGGCAGCAACACGTTGGCGGTCATTCACGTAATCGGAATTTACGGTGGCTTACAAGGGCCAAACGTGCCGCGACGGCCTCACGCGTCTCAGTTAAGGAAAACATCTTCAAGCATAGAAACGGTTCAGAATAACAAACTCAAACACGAGTCTGAACGAGGTGCAGAAAGAGGAACGTGGGTGCAGACGGGAAAACGTGCTGCGCCTGAGAAAATAGAGAAACAACACAAAACGATATAAACCAAGAAACCATCTTCTAAAGAAAAAAAATGCTTCATATCCGGCCGCTACAAACGTAAACGCTCTCAGCGTAACAACCGCGGCGTTCCAACGTAACAGCGGGAACGCTAGCGTGACTTTTACACGTTTAACAAGCGTGACACGTAACGCGTAGCGCTGCATGTTATGGAGGACTGTGATAAGAGGGGCTGTTTTTTTTTTTCACGTACTATCATAACGGGTGCTTGATATCAATCTCTAATAATCGGCAGGCTAATCTACATGCAGATATGCAGCCTTGTATCGTCTGGCGTAAAATGCAATAAAAAGAAAAAAAAAAACGTAATGGAATGTGCAGCGTTGTACAGTGATATGAACATAACATGTAAATATAATCAAATAAAAGTCGCGCTAGCGTTGCCGCTGTTATGTTGAAACACGGCGGTTCAGTCAGCTGTTCCGTCTCTCTCCGTTTGTGGCGGCCGCTAATGAAACGTTTTTTTTCTTTTAGAAGGTGGTTTCTTGGCTTGTATCGTTTCGCGTCGTTTCTCTATTTCGCGGCGCGTTTGATGACGTCTGCGTTTGTCTTCGTTTTTCCGCAGCACGTTTTTTTTTTCCCGTCTGCACCCACGTTCCCCTTTCGGCGCCTCGTTTCGACTCGTGTTTGAGTTTGTTAACCTGAATCGTTTCTATGCCTGAAGCTGTTTACCTTAACTGAGGCGGGCTAGGCCGTCGCAGCGCGTTTGGCCCTTGTTGGCCACCGTACTAATTGGAACGTTACCACCCCTACTCCTAGCTCACAATGTCAGGAGCATAAGTAAAAAAAAAAGAAAAAAAAAAAGACCATGTTTCATTTTGAATCACAGTAAAATGGATGTTTGGAAGCCGAGCAGAGGAGGAGAAAAAAAGAAAGAAAAAAAAACAGCCAAATCACCTTATTTGTTTTGGCAGCTCGGAAAATCGAACGCCTCTCTTTGTGGATGACTGCGTCCATTTACATGGTCTATTATTCTCCATCTTTTCCAGCTGCACGGCGGCCGTTAATATACTCTGCTGAATAATCGGCAACCGGCGGGCGAACGCTAAAAATTAATACCCCCGTGATCCAAAACCATCTTTGCTAAGCGTTCCCCCAGCTGGCAAGAGTGGGTTTCCTCTTGCGCGGTAAACACCGCTGCTCCTTCTCATTAAAATGAATGATGCTTTTCTTCTATTTTTTTTTTCACTCTCCTTATTTTGAATATTTTAAATTTTTTTGCTGATGGGAAAGACTCAGATTTCTATGTTGTTTTTTTTTTTTTTAAGACTGAAATTGTTCACTACTCGCTGGTCTCGCCGCCCCTCTTATCCCATGATGTCCAGTGAGAGTCGGAATACTGCACAAGGGTCCTCAAACCACCCCGCAGTTCAGCCTGGAAGCTGGAGACCAGAGACCAAGAGATTACCGGTTATCAACCCTTCTTGCGAGCAACCTTGCTGTTCCGTGACTTCCGCCTCCTTGCCGGTCAACTCGCAGCTGAAAAAGCTCCATTCTTTTGCCCTCCGGCTCCGGAAGAAAAGGCACCCGGTGACCACAAGAACGGATGCCTCGGCTAACTGATCCAATCGTTTCACCCTACTGAATTCAGGCTAGCGTTGAAACAAGCGTTCCTTATTTGCAGTGCGTATGGACACATACGCATACAGCGGACTGGATTCCGATAATATTGCATTTATTTAAAAAAAAAACCACCAGGGTTAACCTCTCAACATTTGCATGAGGCTGGAATAAGCCCAACTCACGGGCAGTTATCAACCCTTCTAAGTCTAATTAGTCTAATTAACGTGTTCGCAACCGCCATAATTCAAACTGCCGCCATTAAAAAATGCTGACGAATTAGGCATTTTGACTTTTTTTTTTTTTTTTTTGCCCACGGAACAGCCGGAGTGCTTTCGGATAAAAGCCGACTCCCGGCGCTGCAGTGATTAAAAATTGACATGTATCGACGTGAAAATAAGCAACGTTATTTTTTTATTTTTTTTTTTTAACTTTAATTCACTCCGTGTCGCGTTCTATTTGACGGCATTCGCCAAAACACCAAAAAAAAAAAAACCTTAAACGCACAGTAACTTAACACCACATCACGTACGGAGAGTGATGCGTCCTTTTTTTTTTTTTTTTTTTCCCCACGCAAGCACCGCTTGGTTAAATCCGGAGAGCAAATTAACCAGAGAGCAGCCACCCCTTTTTTAATCGGAATCAATGTTAATTAACGACAGTGGGTCCCATCAAAAAAATAAATAAAACAAGAAAAATAATTGAGGGATCTCTTTGCTAATGAGAAAGAACCTTAAGTTGTTTGAGGTTTGAGGGGGTTTCTGATGACCGTTAGCTCAATTCAGAATGGAACCGCACCCCTTACTTACCAACGCACTTTATTTTCTACATCCCTTTGTACTGCCTGATCCGTGAGAATGTGTGTGTGTGTGTGTGTGTGTGTGTTTCTGGACCGCTGCAAAGTTGAGTTCGGAGGCGAAATTTGCCCGTTGAAATTTGAGAGTTTAAAAGAAAACAAACATATATATATATATATATATGTTAGCAACCACAGAAGTGGATGAATCATCCTCTGCAGGTTCCAGAATCCTATTTCACTGCGTGTTTCCATGATATATAGAGATTATTCAATCAGTGGACAACATCGTGGTTGTGTTTATGCTTTTTTTTTTTTTTGGGTCTCTCTTTTCTTTTCTTTTTTCTCATTTTTGTCTTGCCTTTGTATCAAGAGATATTCCAGCGCGCCCGGACTGCCGGCGGACGCGCCCGAGCTCTTGTGAAACAGCGACATGTTTCGAATGAAGATAATGATGAAAATAAAAGTGTTCGAATCTCGTTTCCTCTGGCTCGCATTTTGAATTAAGCTTCTCAACACACCACCAGCGTCTGCTCAGAGCAGATGAGACAGATTAATCCCCGACCACTTTGACCTGATGGCGCCACGCAGGCAGATTAAACCACCGCGGTCGTGACATTAGCGAAGAATGTCAGGACATTTGCCTGAATATTTTAAACAGGAACCGCGGCCTCCGGCGCCTCAAGAACCGAGCGAATGACGGAAAAAGAACGGGGACACATTGTTTTTTTGGCCTGATTTTTACCCATGATTCAGTCGGGCAGCATCCGCACCAGTCGGCGCTAGCTGGGGAGAGTCGGAATGGCGAGCGGGCACGGAAGTCTGCCAGCGTGGGGTGGGCGGACACTCAAGTCGGCAAACGTGCGAGGGGAAGAGACCCGAGCAGGTGGGACGCAGGAAATGGCACGAGAAGACGCCCTTCGCTCATCTCCAACTCCTCCACAGCTTCTACCCATACCCGTTTTTTAAAAATTTTTTTTTTAATTTTCGTCTTATTGGATCCCCGGTCTTTCAGTTGCCCCGGAAAAACCTCCCGAAACCAGTCGGTTTGGTGGAAAAATCCAAGTCTTTCCGGAATGACTGCGAAAGTCTGCTCGGGTGCCCACAGTCTCACCTGCTGCCAGGAATCTCGGCCCGCTAAGCCACGCCCCCTCATCCGGCTGCTCTACCCGCCCGCTCCGCATCTCCAATAAGAGCAGAATTTCGGGCGTTTCTCAAATCGCGGACTTTGGCAGACTCCCGTACTTTTGAAACGTCGTCATTGGCAGTCCAGGTCCTCTTCCAACTCACAAGTCCACGAGCGGCAAGTCGGGACCTCAAACGCTGAAGTGTTCCTGCTCCGCCCACTTTCAGAAGTCCGATGCCGACTTGAGGAAGCCATGTGTCCCAGAATTCACTCTGTAGGTGGCGCTAATGATGCTTGTGCGCTTAGCACCAGCCGCCATTCACACAGAAGAAGAAGAAGAAGAAGAGGACCGCCGCTATTCCGAATGCAAGGACAGCACTTGTGAACTCGCGGACTTCTGGAGTTTGAACTTGTGGCGGACTTCCCAAGTCCGGACTTCCAAAGTCGGCGAGTCCGGACTTGCAGACTCGAGATTTGAGAAACGGCCTTCGACTCCTCGCAGCGACCGACTTATTGCCAGATTGAACTTAGACCCCATTCGAGACTTTCCAGCGCTGATTTCCTGTTGCCGACTTCCTGTTGTGACCGTTTTTTTGCCTGCTCGTCACCGGCTTTCTCCATTGGTGGAGATCCCGCCGCCTCGTTGCTCGCCGGGCCGTCCGGTTTGGTCGGTCCCCCTTTGACCCAAACTCTGCGACACGTGAGCCACTTTTGGGGCCGCAGCCACCTTTGCTGTTGACGAGCGCTTCCTCGGTGCGAATTTGAAGCCGAGCGCGGCGTAATCGCAAAGCTGAGATACCCCGCTCGCACGACTACGAACTCCACTGTGATTGGCTCCTCCTGCTGCCGTCGTCGACACCAGTTTTTAAATTGGAGCCCCATTGGTGCGGCACCCACCTCCAGTCACAAATCATCATGTTGTTTTTGCGCTGTAGCAGCGTGTTTAATTGTTCCGAAGCACCGGTTTATCTGCCAGGGCTGGTTTATATTACTGATACTGTACTTTTAATTCCCACGCAGCACGGCTTCCTCGGGAGAACGGACAGTGAGCTCTTTTGCTTACATTTATTGCTTGAATCGAGCAGCATCCAGTGGCCGCCCCCCCCCCGGCAAGTCGATAGCGTTACTTCGACCCGAAGCCCCTCTGGGACTTACGCAACGTCAATATCGGCCTGCCAATCTGCCGCCCCTTGTCCACCTCGCGCGAAGATCACGCGCCGGGTCAAAGATGAAATGAGATTTTCTCCAGCGGCACTCGCAAACCGCAGAACCCGAAGTCAAAGCGGGGGACGTTCAAAATTATAGTGAGAGGCTCTAAAGATTTTATTTGTGGTTTCGTGCGGGGAGCCTCAGGTGAGAGCAGCAACCACACACTATCATTTTCACATTCTCGCTCTCATGGCATGAGAGGATTGCCGGATTATGGCGGTTCGGGGGCCAAAACAGCAACGGCTCCTTCTGTTAGAGGGCATACTCACACCGGGGAAGTGCTTTAGCTAGCTTTCTTTGGTCCGGACCAAAATACAACATTTTCTTTTTGGGTTTGGTGCGTCAACAAACCCACAGGTTTGCATAGCTCGTTTAATCATTGGACGAAATGGTTGGGGTGACGCGGGAAAGGAAAAAAAAAAGAGGGGAAGGCGCCAGTAGCTGCGTGCTAACATTGATTCCTTCTCCCTCATCCTGGTGCTGAATGTATTAAATGCATCGGCATTTTTGTGTGTGTTTTCCTGCGTTCTTTTTTCTTATCAAATCACTTTCATTTACAGCAAAATCCAAATCCAAATCACAACAGAAGTTCTCTCATGGCACTTTACAGGAAGAGCAGGTTGAGACCGTACTCTTGAATTTACAGAGACCCAACAGATCCCCCCAGGAGCAAGCACTCGGCGACGGCGGCAAGGGAAAACTCCCCTTTAACAGGCAGAAACCTTGAACGGAGCCCGGCTCGAGGTGGGCGGAGCCATCTGCCTTGACCGGTTGGGCTGACAGAGAGGGAAAGTTTACAGCAAACACAAGAATCTTGTGCTTTTGTGTAGGATCTACGCTCAGTGAAGAGAGCTCAGGGCAAGTTTATCTTAGCAGGGAGCAGTGATAGCTAACATGGAGAAAGAGGGAGAAAGAGGGAGAAGGAGTGGGATAGAGAGAGGGAAAGGCAGAGTGAGAGGGAGGGAGAGAGAAAGGAGGGTCGGGGGGATGGGGAAAGGAAATGCACAGTTACATCATCAGCAGTAATATAATAATGATCATGTTGGTGGAGGTCCGTGACGGACATAAAGGTTTCCGTCTCTGCAAGACAGTCTCTCAGACTCCTTTTTAGCCGTCGGTCCGACGACGTGCTGCCAATCTTTGGAGTCAGCGTGCTAATCAAACACCGTTTCCCGTTACGTGTGATTATTATTATTTTTTTTAGAATTTTCAAATTCACCTTCAAATCCCAAGCGAACCGCTAAACGGTTCGTTTGGAAGCGATCCGAGACCACCTCTGCGGCTGGGTCTAGGTCCGGCTGTTTGGTTCCGCTCCGGGGTTCAAAGGTTTGTATTCACACGAGCCCGAAAGGTGCGAACCAGGGATTTTTTTTTTTTCAGTTTAGTTGCAGCCAAACAAGGCAGGTGTGAATACGCCCACACTCTCAAATATCATCATAGAATGCTTCGCCCAACTGTATGACGTCTGAGTGATGGTCGGCGAAGGGATGCGCGGCCCATCCAATCACCCGCCGCCCAGATGGTTGTGTGCAACCAAGCTGTCTGGGAATCATTTTTAAAAGCATGAGAATTTGATGCGTGAATGGCAGCCGTGTAAGAGGTTCGCGCTGAATCTTTATTCAAAGAAGCTGGGAGAACTGTTCCCTTTTTTTTTTTTTAAACTAGGTCACGCAGAGGCATCAGTCTTAACTTGAGACCTTTTTTCGGAACCAGATAAGGAAACAAGGCCACCAGTAAGTGATTACTGCGTATAGTCGTTGCAGACGCCATCTCTGGGTCAGACTCCCCTATCAGATGGAGCGGGCGGTACGCCGCAGCCTGTGTTTACGTTTCCTCAGGCTAAGTTACACAGCGTATAGTTCCTTGAATCACAAGGAAGCGGGAGGAGATTGTACTTAAGAGAACAATTTTTTTTTTAAATCTTTTTTTTTTTTTATAATATCGCAGCTGCTTTTGACACTTGTGCAAGAGGAGACAAAGGCAGAAGACCCGTGCCGACCTCGCTCAGTATCTTTTTTGTATGAGTGGTGCACGTTGCTACTTTTTCCAGAGGCCTTTCTTGCCGCTGCCTCCGGCTTTTTTTTTCCTCTGCAGAATTGGTTCCGTCAGGCACGACCGCCATGAATGCCTGCAAACAGCGCCAAAAAAAAAAAAAAGGACTAGGCCAGTATCAGAGAGATGATATCAGTAGATGAGGAACTACGGCGCGTTTGAAATCACCCAAACGCTCGGCACGTGGCAGGCAATTTCGGATTGATGGCGCAAAGACGGGGAGGGGGAGGAGGAGGAGGGGCAGCTGGTGCGTCCTCGTCGCCGTGGAGGCGGCTGCTGCCGGGAGGTCAGCAGACGGCGAGTCGCGGGAAGCAGAAGGCCCCGGCGCGATGAAGATGTCACGTCTACTGCGAAGGAAGGCAACCGAGCTGAAGCCGGAGATTCTCCCGCGTGCTTTGATACCTCGCAGGCTTGTTTTTCGTTTAGACAAAAGAAGAAGAGGAGGCGAGAGAGAGGAAAAAAAAATAGTGGAAGATGTAAAAACAATACAGGCATGTTCAGCCTGAGCATAGTCTCCAACTTTTCAAGCCTTCCGGGTGTCGAGATTTTACTTTGAGGGGGAGTTATTAAGACGGGAGTCGTGACATCTCCTCCTCTCAAAGAAGCGCCACTCCAGTAGATTTGAACTCACTTGCACTGCAGTTTGAGCTTACACATTTAGTAAAAAAGTACTTACAAATGCGTTTTTTTTTAGCTGAGTTTTTCTCCACTTGAATTGTGGGTGCAAGGAAAGAGGGCGTCGTTCACCGCTCGGATCGTAAAGCCCGCGGAGGCGAGGCGAAACGCGGATGAAGCTGACTTGAATTGACCTCAAATCAGGTGATGCTGGGAGGTCAGTTCGACCTCCGAGAGGAGTGACCAGTGTTTTCATTCCATTAAGATCCTCACTTGTTAGTTGATTTTAAACGCGTGGGGGACCGAAGACATTGATGACGCGTATAACCTATTTTCACATTTTTTTTTCGATCATGACAAAGGACGGCGCATTTGGTGTTCGTGTGAGTCCAGGGATCCGGATCTGCAGTCCAGGGATCGGTGGTCGGTGGCATATTTGTGCTCCGTATTTTCCACAAAAAATTAACGAAAACTGAGGATAATGTCACGGCTAAGAAGATGGAATTTCGTCATGTAAAACGGAGGTGAGTCGGTGGAGGTGGTCTCAGGATCACGTCTCACATATACGGAGGATGTGGTTCTTGCTGGTTTCACTGAGCAGTGACCCACAGCTGTCACTGGAGCGGTTTGCGGCCGGGTTCGATGAAGATCGGCACCTCCAAATCTCAGGCCACGGTTCTCAACCGGAAAAGGGTGGACTGCCCTCTCCAGGTCGGAGAGGTGTTGCTGCCCCAAGAGGAGGAGTTTCAGTGTCTCTGGGTCTTGTTCTTGAGCGAGATTGAGAGGCGGATCGGGGCAGCGACGGGGGCGTTAAACCGGTCGGTTGTGGTGAGGAGCTGAGCCGGAAGGCGGCACTCTCTATTTACCGGGCAATCTTGGCTCCGGCCCTCACCGATGGTCATGAGCTCTGAGTAGTGACCGAGAGAACCAGAGATAGGTCGAGGAGATAGGTCGAGGAGTTGGCACGTTCGGGGGTGGGGGCTCAGAGTCAAGCCGCTACTCCTCCACATCGAGAGGAGTCAGCTGAGGTGGACAGGTCAGGTCTCTCTGGGGAGATGTTCTGGGCATGTCCCACTGGGAGGAGGCCCCGGGGTCGACCCAGGACACGCTGAGGGGATCATGTCTCCCGGTGGGCCCGCGAGTGGGGTGTCGGGGTTTTTTCTCGGCTGAGACCGCTGCCCCCGCGACCCGGACCCGGATAGGCGGATGAAGACGAGACGAGGCTGGCCATCCTCTTCTTCTTCTGTTTTGCAAATGTATCGCCGGCTAACGGCTGCCAACCCTAAGCTAAAGAAGCCACTTAATTGTCAATATGTTTAGAAATGTTGTCATCATGAATAATCTTGCGCTTCGCTGGAATTTTGCTTTTCCTCCGACACGTTCCGCTTGCCCCCACCCCCCATGCGCGGTGGGTCCCTGACCAGGCGCGGGGGCTGCGCTCAATGGACCCACAACGCTGGAATCACCGCAACAGTCCGCCTGAAACAACGTTATTCTGCTTAGATGGGCTTCAAATCCCCTGACACGGAGGATTCAGCCGTGTGGCCTTTGACCATCTGATGCCTCGGCAACAAAGGCAGCTGCCATTTATCAGGGGCAGGATAACGAAGCCTAATAGGATTTTTTTTTTTTTTTTCCCTCTCTGTTGTTAATTGTGCGGACTTGTAGCCCGTCTGCACGGCTTCCCTCCGTGTGCTCCGGCCTCCTTCTACCGCTCAAAAACATGCTGGAGATCGTCGCATAAGTTTCGAGGCGAGGAACCTCAGACTGATCTTTTGTTCCTCGTGCTTGTTCACGCTTCGCTGCAGCCTCCTGAGACCCTGAAGTGGACGTCCAACAACAACAACAAAAAGAAAACTCAAGATGCGTGATTTATCCTTCGGTGCGGACGGTTTCCACCGACTAAGTGAGACATTTGTCCTCATATGTGTGCCCGGAAATTCAAGGGGCCGATGCAGGGGAAGCCTCGGGAGACCGGGCATGACCGCTGGCTTGATGTGCGCCGATAGGGAGGTGCGCATCACGCGTATATAAAAACGCCGCGCCAACCCTAAATCTGACCCGCCTTCCCGAAGATGGCGCACATTCGGATCAGCTGTGTTTAGGCTTGCCTGCTCATGTCCCTGTCCGACGCCCCAGCGTCACCGATTCCCCGCTGCTCGCCTGCAGACCTGCCAAGGCCCGCCCATCTCCGGCCTTTGGAGATGGAACATTCAGTTTCACCCGTCAGTCAATTTGCTGCGTTTGCACATTTCTTCTTGTTAACCCCCCACTGGGCCGGATGGTGCGAACAGCCCCGCGGGGCACAGTTGGTCTGGCCCGATCGCCGCCCACAGGCGGGTCAGAGTTTAGGCTAACAGACCAAAATCCCATCTCAGCCCCACTGCTGAAGTTGGTGTCCCACATATCTGTCTGCTTTGCTTTAAAAACCGAGCTTTACCCCTGTGGTTGCCGGATCTGGCCTAGGCACATGTGGTTCACAGTAGGTCTAAAGGGTCAACATATGGGTAGGCCTTCCTAAAATTCCACAACAGTTCCTCCCTTTTGGTTATGTCTGGTCTTCATAGAAATACACATTGTCTAGCATGCACGTCACCACCGGCTCTGGATAGAAAACAGCCGAGGCAAATATGGCCTCACCAACCGTCTCCGTGTAAAATACAATTGTTCTGAATACATATTAATCCGAGCCAGCCCCTCCCTTTTGCTGCATGAACGACATTTCTGCTGCTGCCGCTTCCGCCGCCGCCGCCGCCGAGTCAGCCAGATTCCCCGGCGGAAG
>CAAKHG010045387.1:0-26390 GCA_901007715.1 Dactylopterus volitans
CACACACACACACGCACACACACACACACACACACACACGCACACACACACACACACACACACACACAGCTCAGTAAACCGAGGCCAGACTATGCGCATCACTCAAAAGGTGAAGAACTGATCGAAAATCCCCCGCTGATGTCCGACGCGCACGTAGTCGTCTTCACTTACTGCCAATCATCTGCAAACCACTGTTGTTTTTCTCAAGAGTCTTATCATTTTTGTGTCTTGCAAAACCACATCCTGGAGTCTGACATATTTTACCGAAGCACCTTACCCCACTTCGAAAAAGTGTTTCAGTGGAGTTTTAGTAATGGAGAGATGTAGCTTCGCAATTTTCACAGGCAACACCAATTTCGCACGAATGCAAGTTTCATCACGCCGCTCGCTGATGGACGACCGTGACACCATATTTGTAGGGGCCCCTGCCTCTCAGCTCAACCGTGATCGTGTGCTTTTCCCAGGGCGACGAGGCGGAGAAAGAACCCGAGACGGGACCTGCGGCTGAGAAAAACCCTGCACAGACCAGCAACTCCTTAGAGAGCCTTTACAGTGGCCAGAGCTCATCCAGTAAGTATGAGCGCACGCACACACACACACACGCTGTGCTGTCGAAGTGTGTGTGCAAGACGCAGCAGTGTAATGACGCTGGGTTGTGTCGTGGTTTGTGGGTGCAGGTGGTGTAACCTGCGAGTCTAGTAGTTCCGGCCAGAGGGACAGTCTGAGGCTGGAGGAGGACGGTTCCTACCAGGGGCAGTTCTGTGGCCGAGCTCGTGTTCACACGGACTTCGTCCCCAGCCCATATGACACCGATTCCCTCAAACTCAAGGTGAGACGCAACCAAGTGTCTGCAATGCTTTTTTTGTGCTCTGACGCATTTTTTTTTCTAAAAATAAAATTTGAAACTCGAAATGGACTGTTTGCATCGCTTCCTTCGGGAAAACGGTACAGAAACATCAAAACCCGCAACACCAGACTGAAAGAAACAGCTTCCTTTTCCTTTTCTCCACCATAGCTGCTATAACTTATATGCACCATAACTTACATACTTTTACTCGTATTTGTCAAGTTTATATCTTCAGTTTGCACATATTTTTGTACAGTTAAGTCCATATTTTTTGTAAGGTTTATTTTTATACTGTTTTCTTAAATATTGTCCATGTTTTCTTCAGTATTGTCTGTTTCTTATATATTGTATATATATAGAGTCCCCAAACAAAATTTTGTCAAGTTTGCATATAATAATAATAATGAATTCTCGATTCTTCTTGAAAGGCCGAAGTGAAAGATTCCAACATCAACATCCTGTTCATGACTGCTCTTTAAATTTTTCAATTGTCTAGGTCGGCGACATCATCAACATCATCAGTAAACCTCCCATGGGCATCTGGACGGGCATGCTGAACAACAAAGTTGGTAACTTCAAGTTCATCTACGTAGACGTTTTGGTGGAAAAGGAGGAAGAGGAGAAAGCTCCCAAGATCCGGCAGCCCAAGATATGCAAACGACCTCGACCTAAAACGTTGCTGGAGCTACTGGAACAGCTGAATCTGGAGGTGAGGACGCGATTCACACTCACTTACTTGTCATAGCAGACGGTTTACACTGCCTCATATGAAGTTCAAATTTGTGGTTTTCAGTGGCCTGAATGTGAAGAAATAGGTGAACAAATGCATCCACCTGATGCTTTAGCCTACTTGATACAATTTCCTCCGGAATTAATAAAGTCTTTCTGATTCTGATTTGGGTAAAAAAAACTAGCCAACCATCAGTTCTGCACTTTGAAACCTAATTTAAGTGTTTGTGCCATGCCTGATCTGAAACCCACCGAAACCCAAGAGAAGAGAGGTAAATGCACCACTTGGGTTGTTGTTTTTTTTAAGAGAGCCCATTGTTGTTGTTGTTGTTGCAGGAGTATGCCTCTGCCTTGCTGCTAAATGGCTACCAGACAGTGGAGGACCTGATGCACCTGCAGGAGAAGCACCTGATCGAGTTGAATGTTAAAGACCCCGATCACAGACGCAGGCTACTCGCCGCTGCCGAATGCCACTACATAGAAGGTCAGGAGCACTCGCAGCTATTAAAGAAACAACTAATGATCCAAAGACCTCCTGTTAATTATCATTAAATATTTCACTAACTAACACAGCAGACATTTCGATGCGTCATGGTAGGAAAAACCCAGATGTGACCAGTCAACATGCACAGTTACTTGGTTCTGTTCTCTGGCCTTTAGTGGGACAATTGTTGATAATCTGAACAAGTTAGCGTCTCACCATTTTGTCCTGAGACAGCGTAGTAGGAAGAATCTTCGGTTGTACCATAAGGCTGTGCCTACACTCATAGAACTTGGAATTAGGCCTGCAGTACAGCATTATTTAACCATACTGATGATGATAATAATAATAAAAATAATCCCGCTGGAGCCAATCACCTAGGGATAATGAATCCGTTTGAATGTGAATTAACTTGTGAATTGAGAGTTTCACCCTCTTGCTCATACTGTACTAGAGAAGTTAGCATTTCCTGATTTCTGTAGCAGCTAGATGGTTTATGTCATCATTAGTTTTATTACAGCACGTATATGTGCTCTCTTTGAAAAAAGTTTTTTCTATAAAAATACCTATTTTCCCTAATCCATATATCATAGAAAAAAAATAAATGCGCTGTTTTACACAACATTTAGCTGAATTTGGTCGACTGTGATACACATAAACAGACCATGTGATCAGAGTGACATAAAAAAGAAAAGAAAAGAGATAATCCCATGTGTACATGCTAACATTTCTTAGAAAAACACCTCCAGAACAATACGGACTCTGTTGGAAATGGTTATTACCGAAATATAATATCTTCACTATTTCAACTGTAAAATAGCAGATGAAAACTGAGCCACTTGTGCCACAGAGAATAGCTGTGAGAGGCTTATCGGTGATTTCCTGTTACTCAGATAGAAAGTGCTTAAGAGGGCAGAAGGTGTTCCTGTAATCTGACATCTTTAGAATGCGAGGCCCTGCACCACTGAAAACAAAACTAAATTCCAGTATGAAGAAAGGACACACTGCTTTGTCTGTTGATGTTTTGGTCTCTCTTCTGGCCGATGTGAACGGGCCAAGTTAAACATGATCGCCAACATTTGTGTTTGGGTGGCGGTGTGGCTAAACAGATGGCAGCGGTTGCAGCATGACCCTGAAAAGCTTGTTGACTCACATGAGATGCCAGTAATTTAATCAAGTTGAAATCCATTGGGTGAGTGGTTTTGCAACCTGGATGTGAAGATTAGTAGCTTTTATCAGTGAGGTATGAAAAGCAAAGAATGGTGGGATATTCTGATTTTTTTTTAACTAGAGTTGAAAATATAGTTAAAGGATGAGCATTTTTTTAAGAAGACATATTTTTCATGCTGTGGTTGCTATGGTTCACGCCCGCAAGAGTTATTTCAGACTAAAAAAAAAAAGGGTTACTTGCGATTGGCTGGCTCAGTTGGCACAGATTTTAATTTCCATTATGTGGTTGGAAACAGGAACTTAGAATATTGTGACGTTTGATTAAACTTCAATTCGTTTGCGGCCGCAGGTGATGATGTCAGAGATGCAGAGGAGAGCAAAACCTCCCACAGTGTCCAGGAAGAGGACAGCGATTGTCCCCGGGACTCAGGCTGCTTCATCCCCTCTGAATGCTCAGACAGCAAAGAAGACGCAGAGCAGCTCACAGACACGGTGGATTCCTAATGGTCTCCTATTTCAGATGGATCCTTCGGAGGTCGAAATTGAGGGATGGAGTTTGTCCCTAACAAGATACTGTACCTATAAACCCACGGTCACGGTTGCAACATTTGTCTCCTGATTTTCACAAACTGCCATGGTGACATTCCTTCTAGCCCCGAGCCTCCCTAACGCAGAAACTCTTAACCAGTACTAAACGTGCAAGATGGACATACAAATCAAAAAGTTTGACTGTTAACTTATCCATTTATGAAAATAACGATCAACTCTTAATGTTTGATTTCTGAAGTTATTTTTTAATGTTGTTGAAATGTGACTTTTTTTTTTTTGATAAAATGCTGCTTGTATTTATTGCATTGTCAATCATTGAGTGTTTTTGCTTATAAAGCCTTTATTTATCTCATTTTGACCTACCTTGTCATATCCAATCTCAGTCCAGCATCTCATGTTATTTTTTTTCTTTCTTTTCTATCAGTGAAGTAATGATATTGCTAACCTGGGATGTTTCTAACATGAACTAATTGAAAAATTGCTTTACATCAGTAAATCTTGCCTACAATGTATACTTTAAGGAAAATCTGTATATGTCTGTATGTGTGTCAGAGAGACAAAAAGTGACTGAGAGAGATTATTTTGTAAATAAAATGACAAAAAATACAGCCAAGTATGCTGTTTTGTTGTTGCAATTTATTCAGAATCAGATAAATATTGGAAATCTGAATTATATATGTATCTATTATATAAAATACATAAGAAAAATCATTTGTCTCATTTTTAATTTCACCAAATGACACATTATTCTGTCTATTCAGTGTGAATGGTTAGAGCATTCATTTAAAGTAATCCAATGTTTATTTTGCTTCTGTGTCTTCCTGCTGGCCAAATATTTTTGTACATCAGAAACCATTCAAATAAAAATTCAGCTTTTTCAGGAGATGTTGGGAAACTTTTTTTCTTAAAGCATTAAATGTTTTTTTTCAGGAAAACATATTAGCCATTAAATGAATGAACATGCTTTGATGTCAGCTAATTCTGCTTTTGTACGTTTGCTGGCCAACTACCTGTGCATGCTTCAATTCAGTTGAGTTCCATCCTGTCCAATCAGAATCGGGATATTTTATTGATCCATGGGGGATATTACTTATAATACTGCGAATAATACATATAATCACATACAAAGAGACACAGAAAGCCTATATAATGTAAAAAGAAGTGTAAAAAGACAACATATATGTATATATATAAAAAAAAACCCTCATCATGATAAACAATATAATTGGAGTCAGTGGCGTTCTGCACATACGTCTTCACATACGTCTTCACAAGTGTCGAACTTACGAGTTTGTTAGTTAGAAGTTAAGTTCCTTGATGGCACTTCCTTCACTTTCCTGGTATCTTGAAGTGTGAGTTTTTACAGATCTGTAGCACCCCCCAGAGGACAACAGAGTGATAAGGTGGTGGCCAGAGCGGGATGACTCACCTATGGCATTTGAGAACATAATGACATACTGTAATAGAGACATAATGTTCTGTCAGTGTCTTTTAGTGATGTAGCTGAGTGCCAATGATGTGTGGCACAGACTTAATTGCTTTTTGAAGGGCTTTCCTGTCTGCTGTAGTGCAGCATTAAACCACACCAGCAGTATGTTTAAGGGGCAGTGGTAGACAGAGAGAAGCTGCTGATGCTGCTGGGACAAGTTATCCCTTCACCAGAGCCAAGGAATTTAAAGGATGAAATTATCTCCACTGAGTCTCCTCTGATGTTTAAGGGAGTAGGTTCCTCATTGTGGTCCCTGAAGTTGCTGGTCATCTCCTTCGATTTGGAGATGTCCAGTGCCAGATTCTCACTGGAGCACCACTCTGGCCGTCTGCAGACCTCATCCTGTGGGCAGGCTCGTTGCCGTTGGTGCAGGTGTGTGCTGTGAGTTGGTGTACAACCGAGTGTGTAGAGAGAAAACAAGAGGACTTAGCACACACCCCCGCGGGTCCCCATCCACATCATCTACAATTGGTTGATTAAGAAGTCCAAAATACAACAGCATGAGGTACAGACACCATTCATATATCAAAATGTTCGAACATTTATGGACATTTATTCTTAGAATATTAAGGTTTATATCAAGACATATTTGCTTTGATGTAATGACAGTATCACATCATCACAGCTCTTCACAGACATCTATGCTTTTTTAAGCTGTGGCGGTGGATTGGAAATCCTAAGTTTTGTCCATTGAAATTGAACTTTTAAGGTCAAGTGGGTTAGAAAAATTACATTTTATACATCATGATATTCTTAAAAGATTAGGTGGCTTAAAATTTCTGTTCGAATGTAATAATACTGTTTCTAAGTTACTGATAAAACTGTATGTTTCTTCAGGAGCCTCTATTGTCTTGGAAATTGTGTCTTGTGCTCAACTTTTCACCACATAAAGATATAATTTGGAAAAACGGCAATATCATTGTTAGCAAGAAAACTTGATGTGAAAAAAAATTGGACTGAACAAACATATAAGGAAAAAAGTTATGATAAGACATAAAGTGACACAAAGCATGGCTGTGTTCCTTTCAATTTTGTATTTCAAATGAAATTAGAGAAATTCATCTTCAAATTTCACATAAAAATGATTCTTGATACAATATTTTCTAGATTGTTGATGTGTTGATTCCAATTTTTGTAACGTTGAGCCTAAAATCATTATACATTTGTTTTATTGACGCCCATCCTCATCTGCATTTAGGAGTGACATTGAAAATTGTATGCTTAGCAAGACTGGACTTTGCTTAACATTGATTCCAAAAAATATTTTTACTAAATTTGAATCGACAATAAATCTTTATATAAACATTCAAGTCTTTATATCAATTATTTAACAAATCTTGTGGTTGCAATTGACAAATGTCATATCCACAAAGCTAAATTTTCCAAATCACTTACAAAAATTGAATATTTTTATTATTGATTTTTACTCTTATGTTGTTACTTTTTTTTTTTTACTGTTAAACCCAGAAAAAGTGTTTTTTTTTTTTTTTAATTTTGTAGATATTTTATCTTATTTTTAATCCTTATTTATGTAAATCTGGCTGAATGTCTGTATGTTTTAATGTGTCTGTCTGCATATGTCAATGTTCAATGTCTATACAAAATATTCAATATCAAGATTTATTGTGTTTTGAAAAAAAAACTTTATAAGCCTGGGCACAAGATAAATTTATTGTCAATTTGAGCCTTTTCCCCCCTACTTTCTTTCCTTTAAAAAAATATTCAACTCTCCTAAGCTGCAGATCTTGAAAGACATGTTTTCTCTACTTTAGCTGTGTTTCTAGCTTTTTCTGTAGGAAACGCATTTTTATTCCGAGCTTTGGCATCGAATGCCTTGGTTCCTTCTGGTTGGCTGAGAACTCGATGACGCGATGAAACGCTGTGTCACGCCTCATGCCGCAAGCGTTGATGGGAGATGCAGTTAAAAGTCTAACTCACGCGGCGCTGCTGTTGCCGTCAACGGTCTATTCATTCAACTCCATTTCCCAGCATTCACTAGGAGCCATTCAACGTTGACGTGTATTTTTGTTGCGAGTCTGAAAAGTCCTCTTTGGCGTCACAGCTGTCAAAGCCGGACATAGTTTAACCGCTACTTTCGTATTTTTTTAACCGATATTGTATACGTTTATTTTCGGTGGGTGACTTCCCGACAGCGAGTGGCAATGGCGGGAGAAATGTCAATGATTGGTACGTACAATTACACATGTTTGCTCTTCTTATTAACGACGTTGTATCCTCTGAGCTAGCTAACCTAAGCTAACACTTGAGCTGTGTGTGTGTGTGTGTGTGTGATGCGCCACAGGTTCGGTGATCCTGGCCCTGTTCTTGGCCGGTTATCTGGGCCAGCAGTACTTACCGCCACCCAAACCGAAAGTGATTGGCCTGGACCTGGGCACGACCTTTTGCTCCGTTGGCGTCTTTCAGCCGGGCAGCGGGGAGGTGGAGGTCATAGCGGATGAGGAGGGCAGGAAGAGCATCCCCAGCGCCGTCTCCTTCACCACCTCCGAGGTGCTCGCCGGACACGAGGCCGTGGACCTGGCAGACAGCAACCCGCAAAACACCATCTACGATGCCAAGCGGTTCATCGGGAAGCTGTTCGAGCCTGAGCTCCTGGAGCAGGAGAGCAGACGGTACCCGTTCAAGGTGAGTTCATGCGGGGTCAGACGTCACAATCACCTCCACATCTCTGCGCCTTGACATTGGCTCCGTTCTGTGTGGGAGTAGCAAATCCCCCTTTGAAAATTTAAAATATTCTGAGCATTTTCCATCATTCCGGTTTATAGTCACAGTGATCAGCGATCACAACTAGATACTGATGCCACTATTGTATATTTTTTATGTTTAAGCTGTTTAGTAGTGTGACTGCTAGTTGTTGGAAGACATTATGTAAGACGCAACATATATAAAAATCACGGCTTGACTTGTCTCAAATCATTTTCACGTCTTGCTCACTATTTGCCCCAAAAATGTCTAAAGTATCTACGCCCCCCAATCTTCCAGGTGATCAGCAACAACGGTAGCGCAGAGTTTGAAATCTCAACCAATCACACCTTCTCGGTGAGCCCGGAGTTCATTGGCTCCAGGCTGCTGCTGAAGATGCGGAAGATGGCCGAGCAGCAGCTCGGGGTGCCCATCCAGAAAGCCGTCATCTCGGTGCCTGCGGAGTTCGACGAGAGGCAGAGGAACTACACTGTCAGAGCCGCCAACCTTGCTGGTCAGCCTGCTAATTGCTGTTCTGATTATGTTGATGGGGACAAAGGTGGTTAGAAAACTCCCTCCCTGAGATGCTTTTGTTCCTCAGCAACAGTGAACTTTTACGCTGCGTGCACTGCACCTGAACCACAGCAGAGTTCCTTACTTGTCATCATCTCGTAGGCCTGGAGATCCTGCGCGTGATCAACGAGCCCACAGCGGCAGCCATGGCTTATGGCCTTCACAAGGTGGATGTGTTCAACGTCCTGGTGGTGGATCTCGGAGGAGGAACCCTGGACGTGTCTCTGCTCAGCAAACAGGGAGGCATGTTCCTCACCAGAGCCATGGCAGGTAATGCTGCTCTGAACTAGGTGACATATGACGGGACCCGATGTGCAGTCCCTGATGCTTAAGACAGAAGTTTAATTGTTCCGCTGGTGACCCAGACGTAAACATCCGTCATCGTTGTCCTCGATTGGAATTCCTAGACAAGAGATTGTTAAAATGTTTAACCTTAACAGCCTTTTGTCCAAGTCAGAACATGTGTTGTTGGGGAACTTAAGGAGTAATCATAAGCGGATCATGCTTTTCTGCAGGTAACAACAAGCTGGGAGGTCAAGATTTCAGTCAGAGATTGTTCCAGTACACCACAGAGCGAGTGCGGCAGGAGTTTGGTGCTGCGCCCACCCTCAAAGAGGACATCCACCGTCTCCGCCAAGCCGTGGAGGCCGCCAAGCTCAAGCTGACCCTCCAGCCCAGCGTAACCATCAGCGTGCCCCTGCATCTCCACACCCACGGCGGCTCCCGGTCCCCCGAGGACTCTGCTCCAGCGCCGGTTCTCTTCCAGGCGATGGTCACTCGCGAGCTCTTCGAAGAGCTCAACCGAGATCTTTTCCAGAAGATCCTGGCTCCGGTGAAGACCGTGCTAGAGGAGGGCCACCTGGAGAAAGAGGAGGTGGACGAGATTGTTCTGGTGGGAGGGTCCACCAGGATACCGCGCATCAGGAGGCTGATCAGCGAGTACTTTGGCAAAGAGCCCAATACATCGGTGGATCCTGACCTGGCAGTGGTCACGGGCGTGGCCATCCAGGCCGGCATCATGGGCGGCTCCTGGCCTCTGCAAGTCAGCGCAATAGAAATCCCCAACAGACACCTGCGCAAGACGAACTTCAGCTAATCTTAATTAAGTTTATTTCTACAAGTGGAATGTCACAGATGCCGGCCACTGATCCCCGACTGTTTCACGCGTCTCAAATGGGCGTCATTCAATAACTAGTGAGGTGAGGGGGAAACTTACTGTTGCGTGAAAAACACACAACGCGTTCAGGTCCGTGAACTCATGTCATTCCTAGTTGCTCTTGAGGTGAGGCGGTTCGGGGGTGGTGGGCAGTACCAGAAAAAAAAAAACAAAAACAAGTTGGTCACATTTAAAAAAAAAAAAAAAAGAACAAAACCATTCCTTTTTTCACATGAAGTCACTAGCAACATCTGCAGGACTGAACAGTAACATTTTTACTTTCACAGCAGCAGCTGCGTTTGTTGCGCTCAAGCGTCCGCAGCAATAATAGCGAGACACTGAAGGAACGTGAAGGAGAAGCCTGCTGCCTTCTTTGTAACTGCTGTCTCACTCGGCTTCGGTGACGAGGCTCCGCCGCCATAGATGCTTTTAACGGTTCAGGGAACAACCACTTCATATTCGCCAGTACATCGATAGCTATTTATTTATTTATTCTTGTTACTGTATGAGTATGCGTGCGTGCGTGCGTGTGCAGGAAATATGTAAGCCTGTGGGCTTTCGCATCTCCATCATAGGCTGACACACGCCCACACACGCACACAGCGCTTGTGCCTTTAGAGAAAGCTGCTATTTAGTTTCAGTGGAAGCGCAGAGGTGAAGCGAGTCCGCTCGAATCTCAGCGCTGACGTGACTCCCATGTCGGCTCTGAGGATGCAGATGTGCTTGATTTAAATACTTGGCGATGCTCGCCTCTTGATTCAGTGGAGGTGCGTGTGGGAGGAGCCTTAACATCCACACGGCGCCGGAGCCTACTGCAGATCACACGTCTGATTGGTCGCCTCTGTGAGGGGACACAGGAGACCCAGCGATGCACTTTTGAGGACTCCCCCTTGTCGTCCATCTTCACGCTCTTGTAACGGTGCAGACTTCATTTTAATAACAATGACACACACACACACACACACACGTCCCTCAGCTCACTGAGCAGCATGTCAGTGTTTAGCACAATTGCCTGCTTGTGCTGCTGTAGGTTTTGTTGTTTTTCAGGAAGGTCGGACTCTGGAAGTCTGGAAGGACCAAAGCATTTGCTTACTGGTGGCTTGTGTGTAATTGTGAAAGGTGCTGCTGTCATGTCTTGAATGTTTGATGGATGCATAGTTTGTAGACGCCTGGGAGCCTTTAATTTGAAAAAAAAAAAAAAAAGTTTCATGAAGGCCTGAACTATATTTGTTCACCTATTATTTTGATGGGCAAATGCCGCCACTGTACGTGGACCCATGAAGGTGGATTTCCACCCTCATCACCATGATCCTGAAACCTGAGGTACCTACATTCCTTTCACAACCTCTCACAGCAAAGTACTGTTTTGCCAAATGTCATTTGAATATTTATTTGTTTTTTTAATTTTAAAATGTTAAAATGTTGAGCTCTCAATGTAAAAAGCTTTTGGTAAAGATTTCGCTAATTTGGGGCTCTCTTTTTTGCCTTTAACACTGTCATTTATCAGTCCCTGTGGATAGGGGGATTAAAAAGTCATGAGGATCTATTTTCATATCTCGAGGATTACTCGTCAGTTGCCACCCACAAAAAGAAAAAAAAAGAAAAAAAAAGAAAAAAAAGACAAGGAAATTAAAATGGTTCTGACCTTTTTCAGCCTATTAAATTTCTTTGTCAACTTCTCCCGTGTGTTCATTTTGAGTTGAGGGAAGGTGAGATAAGTATCTGTCATATTCCATATTACACTACAGTCCTAATACTGAACCCCTGGTTGCTCCTGGTTGGCGCCTTGCATGGCAGCCTCCGCCATCAGTGTATGAGTGCGTCCCAGATGTATGTCGCTTTCGGATAAAAAGCGTCTGCTAAATGAAATTGTTGTAATACATTGCAAGCCGGTCCATGCAGCGATCCCATGTTCTAATCTTTGTCAGAACGTCCTCCAGTCACCTGGAACGATACTGCCATTAAACCCAAAAACAAAGCAAAGACAAGACAAACTAAACAGCTGTAGTAGATTTTTTAATGTTTACATCTGAGGCACGGTAATCCAAAAAGATTAAATGAAAAAGCAATCAATTTGTTGTACCTGTGCTGTAATACCTGTAACATCCCTTCACTTAGCTTAGAGCTTTAGTTTCACATTTAGCATTCACTTTATTTACAGTGTTCGTTTTTACACCAGCAACCCACATGAGGATGTGTTCAGCTTGCCAACACTAAAATACCACAGACTTGGCTGTAATTCAGAGGCTGTGACCTCCATAAATACCAGATTATTGCTGTTGTAATTCTTGCATCCTTCCAAAAGTCATGCTTAGGATCACAAACATCACTTCACCTTTTATATACAGTAACACACAACATAGCACTGCACACTGGAATTTTTTTTTTTTTTTTTTTTTTTTTACCCAACCAGGATAACCACGATACATCAGACATGTTTTTTTTTTTTTAAAAAAAGAAAAGAAAATCCATTCACATTTACCATTAAAAGACAGCATAACCGATCACCTGCAAACCACTTCCATAAATAGCCCTGGTTGCACAGCTCACACAAATCCATCAATATGCTCATAACTGTTGCATGCACCAGTCAGAAGTAGAGCGGGGTGGGGAGGGGGTGGCGCTCAGCCTCCATTAAAATAACTTTTGTCATATACATAATGTGAATATTCCACTTGGAGGAGAAGGCAGGACTTCTGTAAACAGCATATACACATTTTTTTTTTCCCGTTTTATCATGAACATAAATAATACTATTATGAACAACAGCACTGCGGAGCACTGGCAGAAGGCAGGAGGGTATGAGCCGCGAGGGTTTTATCTCATGCTGCAGTAAAGCCTCGTTAAAAACTAAAGGCGCTCCCCTCCTGAGAGGAAATATTGTGCTTAAAAAGAAGGAACTGCTTTGGAAAATTAGCTCAAAATAGACAGCTCGAGAGGAGAAAAGTTTGAAGTGAGGAAGGAGGCTGCAGATTCGCCAATTAAAGTCTGCTGATAAAAAGTGCTTTAAGTCTGGCGTGATATACAGCTTGCAAGCAAAACATTATTCACAGGACGTACACAAAGCAACCGGGTGTTGTTTTTCGCCTCTGTCAGACGCCGGCTTTCTGTCAGCGAATCAGAGGGACGGGCTCGACGCCACCGGGACTGAGACAGGGAGGGTGTGTATTTGACATCTTCATCACCTCACTCTGGCGGCCTTCACTGGCTCATGCGCTGGTTCCCGTAGTAGTCGTAGGCGTAGCCGTTGTCCACGTACAGCTCGTCAGCACCGCCAACTCCGTTCCCCACCTCTAGAGGGCGCCAGAGAACGTACAAAAATAAGTCAGCGGGCTGTGCGATGGCGTCGAAGATGCTCGACAGCTTTGCTCAGTAACGTGACAAATAAAGAAACGAGAGAGTAATATAAGTGGGGGAAAAAAACTGCAGAAAAGTTGACTCATAAACCTGTGGCTTTGTCACAGCTACCAGACTCACCTTTGACCCACAGTGCTAGAGGCTGCCTAGACTGGGGCACCAACTAGCTTTCACACACATGACGCTGCGTCCAGTGGGAGGGTTGTGGGGGAGGTGAGGTGCATGATGGGATGGGTGGATGAAGGGGAGAAGGACAAAGTAGGCAGAGGGGGTGGCAGGTAACGAGGGATGCACGGAGGAAAGGAAGAGGTCACTGATGGCAGAGAAGATGGAGAGGTGGGCGGGGCAGACAGGAGGTGAGGCGCATCACACACGAAGGATGATGGAGACAGGCAGCTACTGGGGTTGACCTTCAACAGGAATCAGACGTTGAGGAACAGGAGGACGATCGAGAACATTTGCTGACAGTCAGAGAGATGCATGCTGGGATGGCTCAGGAGCTCAAACTGGACAACGTCGATGAAGGGCAGAGCCCTGGTGGACTTACCGGAGAAGATCAGTTTCTCTTTCATGACGCTGAGGTCTCGGCTGGACCTCCTGACTGCGGCGCTCAGCATGATCTGCTCGGGATTGTAGCTGCGCATGCCGCTCGTGCGATACCTGCGGGGTTCAAGCGGCGGCTCACAAATCACTTGGGATGGAGAAGATGTCAATAAACACTGCTGCCTCTGCTCTCAGCGTGCTGCCCAGTACTTCACTGTCAAGTGTCCAGATACATGGACTTCTTTTCAGAGGCCGTGGAGTTGTGTTTAAGGACGCTTGATTGGAGTGTTTCTTTTGAGTAAAGTAAGTTGTTTGATTTGAGGATTTGGTTTGAAAGGCCACTCAGTCCAGACATGTTTGGCAGGATGTTTAAAGTTGTCTAATAACACCGCCCTTCACTAAAATTTCAATGAGCTGGAAATAATGGATATATATTCATTGGCACAGCAGAATAACCATAAATCTTGAGTAAGCCATTAAAAAAATCGTTTTTACTTGGCAACAAAGCACTTACAACTATTGAAATGTTTAAGAGACGCTTAATAAATGATGATAATTTCTCACTTAATACATTTCTTGTCAACTGATTTTGGTGCAGAGACTCTGCACATCTTATCCTGAAAGTGAGCGATTAACCATTAATAAATGACATGTGAATCAGAAATAAAGCCATTAGTTACAGCTTGCAAACACTTAATGTCAGATGCCATTTTGAGAAACCGGTGCTAAAATGTCATTATGTACTTTAAATACTGTATCAGTCATACAGACCATCAGTCCCTCTCGCCCTATGATTCATATATCAATCTAGGCAGGGGAATGAAATTGTTGTGAGTGAAAACTGCATTTTTGCCTGAATGAAAACAGCCTAGATTTCAATTAAATTAAGTGACGAGCATCAGTCAGAGTGAGCTACAGCTGACGAGCAGCAGCACGAGGAACAGACACGCTAACAAGACAGGTTTGAGTTCATCATGGTCGGTAAAAGCCAGCCCACGAGGCACTTCCCTTAATGAATGCATATCCATACTTCACTTCAGACATTTAGCCGTTTTGCGTAATAGCTGATGGATCTCATGGGTGACTCAGTGCTGTGGATGTTTGAGCCCACAGGAATGAGGCTTCCTCTGGAGGGGAAAAGGGAAGTGGCAGCAGTGCAGTACAACGGTCCAAGTGACAGAAATGGAAAACTTAAAAAGACAAGAGAGAAAAACGGGCGAAGATTGATGTCATAATAGAGAGAGAAAAAGAAACAATAGAGAAAGGATGACAAAGAAGACAGAGAGGATGTTAAAATGAGCCTTCGGACAGACGAAGGATTGGAAAGTGATGGTGGGAGACAGTGAGAGTGACAGGAGAGGAGACTGCAGGTCAGAGTAGGCGACCCAGTTACCTGATCATGTGATAGCTGAGAGAGGATGCCAGAATGCAGCAGAGGAGGAGAGCATGCACGTCAGGCAGAGGAGGGAAGACAAGGAGCAGGAGGAAGGACAAAAAAAGGACAAAAGAAGGCGGGAGAAAAGAGAGGTCAGTTTAAAAGCCAGCAGAAGCTACTTAAGAGCTGGGCTAAGCAGGACTGTGAAGCAATAAAAAATATCCAAGAGAGCGCAGGAGGAAACACCGGCCGTCTCTCAAGTCATTAGAGAAACTGATAAAGCTGCTCTCTGGTGGAGACGAGCCGATTTGCTGGAGGAGTGTGAAGGGGTTTGCACACGTTAGCCGAGAGAAGACACGCTCATACAATAAATCGACAGCCGAGGTGCATGGAGAGAGGACAGCAAAGACACACCATGGCCGCTTATACAACTGCATAACAAAAACTGCAACTGATTATCAGCACCTTCCTTGGAATGACAATTAAAAAAATAAATATTTAAAATTCTTAAAAACAAAAGGCTTTTTTTTTAAAAATTTTTCAAGGCAATGTTCCAGATGAGTTCAGGTGTTAATTAACAGTAATTAACAGGGCACAGGGAGGGCGGTTTTAACTTTCTTAATCATACGCTGGCAGGAAAGCAGAGCAGCCTTCAGTGCTCGCGACAACCACTTCACTGAGCGACTGTACTTACTTCTGGAAAATGAATAATCCTATCACTACAGCAAAGGAGATGAGGTCTGCAGACACCCACATCAGGCAGTATTCATCAGGCCTCTGGAAATCACACACACAGACAGACAGACAGACAGACAGACAGACAGACAGACAGACAGACAGACAGACAGACAGACAGACAGACAGACAGACAGAGAGAGATGGACAGGTCAGTCATGGTGGGTCTTTGACTTTTTTTTTTTTTTTTTTGCAGCTTCAGCCACTAGATGGTGATTGAGTTCAAAAATACAAAAGTATATATACAGTATATGTGCAATAAACTGTATATTTCTCCCACACGTGTACACACACACGCACACACATTTTTTGAAAACAAATCCTTTTAGATTGCATTCTATTTATTACTAAGGACTAATTCATGTAATGCTAGCCCTGAATATCGACACTTTCGTGCACCGTAACAGGACAGCTGAGATCAATATGTGTCGCCCTGATTAAATATTCACTCAATAACATCAGGTGCCAGGCTTGACTGACAGATGCCGTGACAGCCTGAACTCTTCCTGAACCACCGCAGGAGTCCGGAGTCACGTCGGCATGTTGACATGCAGAGTTCCTGCATGGTGGCACAGACAGGAAGAGCAGGCTGGCGCGCTGCACAGTCGAGGTGGGTGAAGCAACTAGAGAGGCACCGTGTGGGTGCGACCCACGCTGGCGGCTTCCAGCAGAAGACTGCTTCATACACGGTAGGAAATACTTCAGCAACGATGCTCATCTCTCCGTTATTGCGCTGGGATTTCGGAGGAGTACAGAAACAATAAAAAGGATAGCATGCTCAGCGCGGGAAGTAAACAGACTAGATGAGTCTGCAAGGGTCCCTTTTTCCCTTCAATTTATAATCTAGATAGACAGAGGAGATGCAGCTCAGGGGAGGCAGAAAGGTAAAAAGCAGTATTGAAGATGAGCAAATTGCACCTTTTACAGATGTAGCCTTAAATATAACCCACAAATATACATCACTAGTCATATCAATCTGAAACATGTGAAAAGATTTATGTAGGTGGGTTGGTACGGCTGATCAGAGAAGGGAAAAAGAAAAACCACCAGCAGAAAATTGGACTGCAAGAAACAAAGAAAGCCACAATTATATTTTGCAAGCAACAGCAACGGATTGCAAAGTGACATCTGAGAAGGTCTGGCAAAGAGGAGAAACCTTTGCTCACACAGCAGGTCCTTACCAAGAGCCAGATGGGGTAAGGCACCTTTTTGAGGATATGTGGGGCCTCAGACGAGACGGACGACACCTCACTACACCACAGCACTGAGTAGAGCCAAGGCTCATTGACGGTGTAGAGAGTAAGGCTGATGTTTCTTTGAGAATAGTCCCTGAAAGCAAGCACACGCAAATATTTTTTAACATAAATCCATGTAATGAGGCAATACATATGCGTGTGTTTGTGTGTGTGTGTGTGTGTGTGTGTGTGCCTTCCCGTTTTAATGACCGCTAGCTGTGTGTTGCTACCTGATTTCCTGTGTGCTGGCCTGGTTGTATCGGAGCAACAGCCTGCTGATGTTGTGCTCTTCGAGGCTTTGATGACTCAGCTTCTCTACTGAGGTCTGGATCAGACCGGGGGCCAGTTGTTTGACCTGAGCTCTGTGCTCATCTGGAGTCCACATCACCTACACACACATTGCCCAAAGACCCAAATTTACACTTGGTTGACTGAAACACATTATATATAACAGGGTCTGAAGGTCAGGGGAGAGGAAATAGGGTCATTCAATGAAGAGTATTCAGTTACTGTACTTAACGGTAAGATGAATTTATACAGTTGTACTGCATAGCAACTGCAATGAGGACCGCAAGGAGTGCTCATCTTAATACTTGATTCCAGGGCACTTACCAAGCTCTGAGGAACCCCTGATTGCTGCACAGCCTGCAGAGTGTCATTGATCCAGCTGTGGTGGCAGGGGTGCTCTGGAGGGGGTCTCCTCAGCCTGAACACCACTGTGCTGTTATGATAGGAGGCCAGCTTTAGAAGCCTCTCCAGGCTACACACGCTCTGGTTGGCAATCTGGTTCTTCTCGTGTGGGGAAAGGGTGCTCACCGTCCAGAAGGGGTCATCCTGAAGCACAGAAGTACATGGGGAGAGAGAGCACAGAGATATTAAACATAGAACAGAGGCAGCACTCCCACTGCTATAATCTCAGCTGTGACTCAGCATGCTAATGGCCTTTATCACACAGCGCGGCCTCACATCCAATTGCCTTTAAAGGTGGAAATGGCCTCAAAGCCATTGTCCTACCTTCAGGAACCATTTTCCTGCATTAAGCTGCTGCAGATCTGTCCAGTTGAAGAGGGAAGCCTCATCCAACTGCCTGTCTGGGAACACCTTCTCTATGTCAGTGGTCCTCCGGAGGGTGCGGTCATGAATCAGGAAAGGTACTCCGTCCACACTAGTGATCGGAGAGAGAATGCGTTAAAGTGAGGGATGAAAAGTCAAGTGGTAATGGTAGGAGTTTGCTTAAAAGGATTTCTGCCAGCGAGACGATAGGAAGTCAGGTGATTATGGACGGAATTTGGATTTCAGAGGTGGGGGGTGGAGGTGGGGGCAACTGGCTTGGAGGAGGTGGATATGGTCAATAGACCTCATTTACATAAAATTATACCTCATTTTTGAATGATTACAGTTAAATTCAGAGGCATATAATGAATGGATTTTCACAGACTGATAAATGTGAAAATGAAATGAAATCATTTAACATGTTTGGACATGTTTTGGGTGAGCTTAACAACTTCTAAACTCATTTTGAGAAGGACAACCATGAACTTGCAGTAAAGGCAGAGCTGGCTGCCGATCACCAACCTTTAACACTGTCCCCCATTGATGCGGAAGCAGCGGTGGGCAGGATCAACGCACACAAAGCTGAGGCCCTGATGGCATCACTGGACGTTTGCTCAGAGCATGTGCTGTGGAGCTAGCAGGGGTCCTGATGGAGTTATTCAACCTGTCCTTGGCCCGTGCTGTTGTTCTGAACTGCTTCAAATCCACCACCATGGTGCCTGTACCAAAACACTCTACTCCAACATGCCTCAATGGCTACCATCCCGTGGCACTCACCCTCATCATCTCCAAGTGCTTAGAGCAGCTGGTTCTGGCACACCTCAAATCCTGCCTGCACCTCACCATGGACCCCCACCGCAAGAACAGGAGTACAGAAGAAGCAGTCTCCACAGCACTGCACGCTGTCCTCTTACACCTGGACAGCAATGACACGTATGCCAGGATGCTGTTCATAGACTTCAGTTCAGCATTCAACACTTTCATCCCCTCCAAGTTAGTAGTCAAACTCACAGATCTGGGCATCGTATCCCCAAAGTGCAACTGGTTCCTGGACTTTCTGACCAACAGGCACAACATGTTTGGTTAGACCACCACTGCTCCTCCACTCTCACTATAAACACTGGCCTACCACAAGGCTGCGTGCTGAGTCCCTTCCCCTACTCACTTTTCACCCAGAACTGCAGAACTGAACATGGCTTCGACGCCATCATCAAGTTTGCAGACGACACCACGGTGATTGGCTGCATCAGGAACAATGATGAGTCGGCCTACAGGGAGGAGGTGGATCGCCTGGCTGTGTGGTGCGAGGACAACAACCTGTTGCTCAACACATCCAAAATCAAAGTGCTTATCGTGGACTTCAGGAGGAATGCTGTCACTCATCCACCCATTCACATCAACGGTGTGACAGTTGAGCGGGTGACCAGCTTCAAATTCCTGGGGATACACATCTCACAGGAACTCTCCTGGACCACTAACTGCTCCAACCTGGTCAAGAAGGCTCTTCTTGAGGACTCTGAGGAAAAACATGTCTCTTGAGACATCCTGGTGAACTTCTACCACTGCACCATCAAGAGCATCCTAACCAACTGTATCATAGTCTGGTACGGGAACTGTTCTGTCTCGGACCCGGAGGCGATGCAGAGGGTGGTGAAAGCCGCCCAGCGCATCATCGGAGCTTCACTTCCTGCCCTTGAGGACATCTACAGGAAGCGTTGCCTTAGGAGAGCAATGATCATCACAGAAGACTCCTACCACCCAGCACATGGACTGTGGGCCCTCCTGCCCTCAGGCTAGGTTCTGAAACAGCTTTTTCCCTACAGCTGTCTCCCTGCTGAACTCTGCCCCCAAACACTCCCACCCCCCTTTACACTAACACCCCAACCCATCACACAACCCATCCCTCTACCCCCTCAGACAGTGAACTGGACACCTTCACTTACACTACCAACAGCACATACTTCACTGCACTACCGTGCATACTGTTAATTATATCATGATTGTAATCCTATAATCATAACTATATCTGTGCATAACTGTTACTGCATCATATATACACACACACATGTAATTATTTAATCAATGCTGATGCACTTCTGTTTAGATGCTATCTGCATTTCGTTGCTTTGTACTTGTGGCATGTGCAATGACAATAAAGTTGAATCTCATCTAATCAATTCATATAAACCAACAAACTCTTCATGAGGAATGAATTTGTGGTCAATGTAGCGAAGACAGATTGATTCTTGTTCGGTCCAAGCAGTCCTGTGTTCCATCAATAATAATGGAGTATTGCAAGTGCGGTTGTGATCTGATTTCAGTGGCTATATCTCTGACGATGGATTTGCCATTATGCTCAACATGCCATTTTGGATTTTGGGCCTTCTGTTATCATGAGCCCGTGAATTAAACCACTCCAACAGCATGGAATCATCATCTGATCTCAACCGGAGGAACCGAGAAAGATTTCCTTCCTCTGATTCATTGCCTCTGAGAGCCAGGTCTTGTCTGCCTCGGTCATTCCCTCCCTACTGTGAGTGCCTGACCCTATTCATGAACTCCCTGCTTAGTTTCTCAACACAATATACATGTGGCCACATGTGTAATACATTTACATATGATTAGAACGTTTAGTACACCAGTTTTAATATAAAACTGAACAAAATAATTAATAATAAATCACCTTAACATTTGTCACAATGCTCAATCTCATGACTAACATATCTTTATTCTTCCGACCTTACCTGTGAGGCTCCAGCCTCTCCTCCTCTACCTTCTCCATCTCCTCCAGCCTCTCCTGCTCTAACGCCTACAGTGCCTCCTGCTCTACCTCCTACATTGACTCTGCCTCCATCTCCTCCAGCCTCTCCTCCTGTATCTCCTTTTGCACCTCTGTCACCTGACAAAAATATATTAATGCATGACATATGAACAGTGGGACAATTTGGGATGTAACAATCATAGATTTTGATGGTACGGTTATAGTCTGAGGGAAAAAAAAACCTCAGTTTCACAATTATTATGTGTAATTTATTTGCAACAATATGGATGTATAAAATCACATTTGTAATCTGAGGTTTTATTGTATTTTTCCCACAAACCTTCATTGTTGGTCTTTTTTAAACAGTTGCTGCCTTTCAACACACAAATACATGAAAATGCTAAAATAAAAATGTATCTCTTTGGCATTAAATATTAGCTTATTTAAAATCTTATTTGTCAGCACTTTCAATAACACCCAGACACTTTACAAGATTAAAACTTACATAATGTGAACATATAAATTGCAATACATACATTTATCATAAAGTTGAAAGATAAAATCATTAAAAAAATAAAAGTAGTAATATTACTACTACCAATACTAACACAATAATAAGTGAAAGGTGTCTGAGATGTTAGTTGTGTGGGGGTCAGGCCTTGTAGGCCAGTTTGAAAAAGTGGATGTTGAATTTGTTTTTGAAGGAGGGGAGTGAGTCTGAGTTTCTGATGGATGGGGGAAGAGTTCCAGAGGGTCGCTGGGGTGTCAAGTGTTCCTTTTGAGTAACTTACACTTTGACTTCTAAAGAAGTTGCTCATGTCCACTTTTCTTTTTCTTGACATCCTGCCACATGGCTACGTCTTATTACAAACAAACACACATACACACACACACACACACACACACGCACACAGACATACACTCAAATGTTAATTTAAATGAAACCTCTGATATTAAAATCCTTCTAGCTGACGTGACCCAGGCAGCACAAACGCCCAACATGTTAACTCACAGTGGCAGATGAACACGGACTCCCCCAACACCGGTGTGCAGGTCTATGCGCTGTTTACAACCAGATGGAGTAGCAGCGGGAACGGCCAATCACACGTTGGCAAGAAATGGCAGAGCCAATCGATGAGCGTGTGGGCGGTCTAAAGGGAAACTGGCTTCAGCTTGAGCGACCATTTTCCACTTGGTCCTAGTGCTTGACCCGTCTCCATGTAAAACAGCAAAGCATTGTTTTTGGATGGTAAAAACTGCGGAGGACCAAAACTGCCTTTTGAAAAAGTGCAGTGGGCATGTTCCCCCTGTCCTCCCACAAGTACATCCATGCAGGTGATAAGAGTATAAAACTCCCTCTGAAGGAGCATGCTACAGTGGAAGAATAGGTCACACACACAGGACAGTGACCGCAAATCTTTCTATCTTTTATTTCTAGCCTGAGCTAACATTTCATTCTCAGTTCTTTTTAAATCATTGGTTACTGGTTGGGTTTAGGTGACAAAACTTCTTTCAGAACCTTTCACTATGTTTACCATTTTTTGGCACGGTTGTCTTGCAGAAATTTTTCAAGGAATCAAATAATTGGTTAATTATAGATTAAAAAAAACCTAGAAATCACAAAATAATTCACTGAAATTAAGACTGAAAATTATCAGCACAATAGAATCCTTGATGGTGACGGGCCAATCCCTTTCATGGATTATTACTGACATGAATGCTTTCAGTAAAATCAGTTCTGTTTGACATTAATGGGAAGTGATGCCTGTGTTGATGAAAGTGTTCATCTGTACAAACTCATGTCAGTGAATCTTTGGTCTTGGGGTTTCACTCACAAAAGGATCACAACTTAAAACTTTTACTTTTACTCAAATGTAAAAAGACATCACTTTTAAGATGCTGCTTTAGAAGTGCTTTTGATGCAACTCTTACTAAGAGCAGAGACAAATGCTTTTAAAATGATATCAGATGGGAGTTGAGGAGACAGGAGTTGGTTTGAGGCTAAACTCTTAAAAATACATCAAATGAGAGTGTAAGAGAGGAGGGCAAAGGAGACAAGTCCAGTTTCATTAGACGATTTTGGGAATACCAAATCACTTCCTCTTTTGAGTTAATTTCAGCCTATTGTCCCATAAAAACAAGACAAAACCAGGAGAAAAAGAAAAACTCTCTCTGGGTTTTCGATATTTGCAATTCAATTTCTCAGCTGGTAAACAATGCCTTTCTGTGCCAGACAGGAGTGTGTGTGCGTATACATGTGTGCTGCACGTGCACGTTTGCACAAGGGCGTGCACGTTTTATCTGGAGCCTCAGTGTCGCTCTGTCTGTCATCATGTATAATTACTCAGCACAAGTCAGGATCTCACCTGTCAGTGGCCGCCACAATGACACACCCACTGACCTCTCAAGACTGTAGAGGGAACGAAATCCACAGGAATACACACACGCACGCACGCACGCACGCACGCACGCGCACAAAGTGTCAAAGTGGTTGCCATTACACAAAAAAAAAAACGATACATTTGCAACTAATTAAGATGCAAGTGTATATTGACAATACCCTTAAAACATACATACTTCACCAAACATCCTCAAACCAAAAACGCACAGGCTTCACCAGCAAATCATCCATTCACCTCTATCACTGGACATGCATGAGCGAGCATGTACGGCCTGAATCCAGAAAAACCACCACAGCATCCACTTTCCCCTCCCACTTTCTTTATTTTCCACCAAGCCTGTCACCTCCCATTATAGTGGTGATGTCATTCCCTCCATCTACTGCCTGCTGATTTACTGATCTGCTGTTGCATCACTGTGGTCTGCTCAATGCTAGTCATTTAATTGATGGACTGGGTGTTCTTGGTTCTGTATGTTTTGTGAGACAACGTGGCATTACTCCTGAGCAACTATTGCTTGTGTTGCAAAGTAAATGTTGATTGCACAATGTAATGGCAGCACAATAATGACACCACCAGTGTTGAGAATGGTTCGCAATAACCCTTGCTTTTAATATGCAATTCAGCCTAATGGCAGAAATGCTTAACTTGGTAGATGTTCCTGAATGCAACACTACTGGTAGCTGCTGCTGGCAGCCAGACAACAAGACGGTAGCTACATGGAAACCCGACCAGCCAGGAACATTTACTGCATAAATTTACTAAACAAATGGATCTTGTCCATTTCCATTTAAAAAATTAAGCAACAAATTGTGTTCTCATTAGCATATTAAATACATAGCCGAGGGCAAGCGATTGAATAGCAGCAATTCCAGTTGAAAATGTGGGAGGGGAAAGTTTTTTATAGGGAAGGACACCCAAACAGTGAGTCACAATTTAGATAACCCCAGTTTTGTTTGGCTTGTCATTCTGTTGTATTGATTGTGTGCGTACCTGATAGCTACATCTGCCTCCATCCCAGTGACGTTCATCTGCAGAGCTCGCTGGAAGGACCACAGAGTGTTCTCTGGTGCAAGCTGAGAACAAATGTGAAATACAGAACATCATTATTTAAGTGTTTTCCTGCAACAATGACTCAATGGGCATCTTATTTTGAGGATAAAAACGCTAAACACAGAAAACAAGTTTCAATTATCAGTAAAGTCTAATGAACCTAGAATTAAACATCCGTCTTTGTATTGTATCACAGACACAATTATGATGCGAAAATTGACTCTTTGCTCTGAACACAAATGAAAACCTTGGAACTATGTTATTTTATGATCGGCACAAGCTAATAAGTTAACATCACTTACAAGAATCTTCCTATGACACCCTGTGAGTAAAGCTAATGACTAGAAACCACAAGATATGAAAGATGTTATATATCAGTAGAGTCCTTGTGGGAAAATGGGTCTAGTCATTGATCCCCCCCCATAATCATTATTTCTCAGCCACGGCGATACTACCAATTTTAGATTTCACTGAGGTTTAATCACAAATACCACGAATAGCAGGGTGTGTTTCTGAGTGTGTGAGTAAATGTTCATGACAGCCTCCCTTTCCCATCCAAGTGTTGCATCATATAAGGTAGGATTGTGTGCCAAGTACATAAATCTGCATTCGGTAACATCTAATAGAGGCAATAAAATTATTCCAAGGTCATCAATCAAGTATGCAAAGCTAAAATGCGTGAAGGCATGCATTCATTACATTTCACTGTGGCCTTTAAGAGAAAACTTAAATCTTTTCAAAACTGCAGTCTAAAATGTGATGCATGAGACAGTATGTAACTGAAAATAGCCAACAAGAAAGCAGTAGATGTGTTTATAAGAGATCAATTCTCAGAAATCAATCTTCTCTCTTGTCAATCTGCCAAATATTTACCTTTGCCCATTTAACTTTGCAGAATCCAACAGAAAATCTTTCCCTGCTATTTATCAGGCAATGAGCGCCACCTCAGGCTCTTCATTGCAGCCATGTTTGTTGACTATTTTCAGTTACGCAACCACAAGGTCATGAATAGACTTAAATAGCCCTGGAAAATGCACAAGCAGAAAAATTAATGGAATCAAGTATCTCAGTTTTACCATGTGTACTATAGTTTGTCTGTTGTCTCTAATTCGAGTCAAGTGGTTCTCAACATTGTGGGTTTAAGGCTCAGTGTCATCAACGCTGTTGGGTGTGCTCCCTTATGAAGCCAATACACACCAAGTGTACAGCAAGTGAAGCAAGTACATAGCAAGGCCGTCTCACAGCATTGAAATTCCCACATTCTGACTGGATTCTGACGTCAGCAGACTCACCATGGGTGCTCCCTGATGGCCAATAACATCTGGCCGTGGTTTGAGGGTGCTGGGGTCCATGATGCATGGAGAGTTTATGTAGAGGGGCACCACATAAAGGCCCAGTAACACGCTGAGATAGAGCAGCATGACCACCGCCTGGAACACTGCAGGAGGACACAATAGTTTAAACTGTTTAAACTGTAAACCACATCTTTACTAAGTTGTTTGACATTTTAAAAAATAAAATTTATCTTGACGAGCATTAAGTCACAAGATTGCTGCCACTCTAATGTCTGTATGTAAACATGATGCAGAAGCTGCAAGCTGGTTTGTTTTTACCAATCAGCCTGCTTCTGTCCAAAGCCAAAAGAATCCATCCATTTTCTGAATATGTATATTCAATACCTATCAAATGTGAAAATAATACAATAATTTTTGGCACATAACTACCATGTGAAAATTCCCATTTCTTTACGATTCATGTTGTTGGTATTTTTACCTGTGATTGGCTGATTGTCCTCAAATATTTTGTTTCTTATAACAACAACAACAAAAATATCACTGTTAAATATTTCAATTCTTGTGTTGATTTGTGTGAGTCCAGACTCCCATTCAGTTTAGACAGAGATGCACTCTGTAGGGTTGTAGGGAAATATGGTACAATCATAAAATTAAAAAGAAAATAGCAATGTATCAGTTGCAATGTGCATATATAGGTGCAAAATACAATTTCAAATAGAATTTATTTCATGCCTAAATGAAGAGTGTGTATCCAGCACATCTGTCTGAGTTTTCAGTTTCTCTCTAGTAATATAATGATGTCACATGTTAGCTTCTCCTAAGAGGGTAGAAAAAAAAGATGGCAAGTCGCAAGCCTGTTATTCAGGTAGTCTAAAACCCCTTTCTCTGGT
>CAAKHG010045389.1:0-10000 GCA_901007715.1 Dactylopterus volitans
GAGAAGAAGAGGAAGACGGGACACCGAATCGAGCGCCGTCCTCTCCGGCTTTCGGAGAAAGTGGTTTCCAAGTACTCATCTGGCTCCATCGCAGTACGGACCAGATTAGAGGCGAATCATTTTAAAGAGCTGCCGCTATGTCTGTGTGTGTGCACGTGTGTGTGTGCATACGTGGGTGTGTGGGTGCTCATGCTCCTAAGCCGTACTGTATGTGTCCCGCTGTTGTCCATCTATATTAACCCATCAGCCATAACATTACGACCACTGCATGTTTACCGTAGCATATGGCAATTTATTGTTCGGCAACAGCTGAACAATGTGTGTGTGTGTGTGTGTGTGTGTGTGTGTGTGTGTGTGTGTGTGTGTGTGTGTGTGTGTGTGTGTGTGTGTGTGTGTGTGTGTGTGTGTGTGTGTGCGTGTGTCTGCGTGCGCTTGTGATGATTTATTTATGAAATGTGATTTTTTTTTTTTTTGGGTGCTCTTCAGCCCTGTAACTTACGCTCACACGCTTACTCACTCAGCCACTTGCACACACACACACACACACACACACACACACACACACACACACACACACACACACACACACACACACACACACACACACACACACACACACACACACACACACACACACGCACACACACGCGCACACGCACACGCAGTGGTCACTCTCAATCACATTTTGCTGTTACTGTGATGTACATATTTGCTCTACCAAGAAATGATTTTGTTTATTTTGAGATATGAGGATTTAAATCCTGTTTGTGCGTGTGTGTGCGTGTGTGTGTGTGCGTGCGTGTGTGTGTGTGTGTGTGTGTGCGTGCGTGTGTGTGTGTGTGCGCGTTATGCATGTTTGAGGTCATTTAGTGTGTGTCTGTTTGAACATTGTGTTTATGTGTGTGCGCGTGTGTGCGTGCGTGCGTGCGGCTACTGTAGCAGTCCCTTTTCCCCCACTCTTCCCCCCACTGGTTTAATCCCTCACAAAGACCTAGTCCCCCTCCTTATGACTCATACAGTGGCAGCTCATTTTCACAGAGAACACCAACAGTTTTCGCGTTTTCCCTCGTAGTTTCACCCAAACGATAACCTGCATCGGGGTCGATCGGGTTCTGTAGTTGAATAATTGCTGCGTTTGGTGTCGAGCGCTCTCTTCAATGCCAGTGGGTGTGGGGGGTGGGGGCGATGGAGTCGTTCGGGGGAAGCGTTTGGGCGTGGCAGGGATTGCGTGAGTAACTTCTGTGCTACTTCTCGGCTCTTTGTGGGTGTGTGAAGTGAAGCCAGTCACACTGAGTGACTGAGTGAGCTCATCTCTTCTGGGGTCTATAAATATTGTAGATGCCATGTGCCTGCAGTAGACCTTCTCAGTGAGCTACTGTATGATTTCATCCTGGCACACCTCTCACCAGCACACACACACTCACACACACACACACTCACAGATGTGCTGCCAAGGTCTAATATCCATGGCAACACTGGGTGTGGTAGAGAGGGATGCAGTGCCTCGGGCTGTTTAATGAGCAAAATCACTAAGGTCTTTCTTCTAACTTATATATTTCCTTCCTTTCCCCCTACATCTTTATCCACCTATTTTCTTATGTCTTATTTAGTTTATTTGAAGCAGTGGAAAGGTGGGAGAAGGTGACTTTAGCGGTCTGTAATATTACCTGAAATCTATATTTATTACTTATTTACAACATTTGCCACAGTAACTATATGGGGGGAAAAAACTTTTTCGATGCACACATGCACAAGATTCGCCTCTCTCACACAGAAACTCTTATTTGCAAAGGTATAATTGTGAATCTCAAAAACATAGCTTTATAGGATTAAGAATCTTTTTTTATTATTATTTTTAAACTGTATATACATCAATGTGCATAGTAAAAGGTGCTTCTTCTGGACACTTGCATTTCTTTTTTTGTTTTTCCAACCTTTCTATGTGGTCAGGTTATGTCTCGGTTGGAATATGGCTTCATGTTATCTAGCTATCAACACTGAAGCTTTTGTTTCGTCATTTTCCTGCGTCCTTAACAATGATTTACTACAAACAGACAGACAGACAGACAGACAGACAGACAGACAGAGAAGAATAAACTACAGGTCTCTGTTTAACAATTACAATTCATCCTTTTTTAATCCGGTGATTATATTCTCAATACCGAATAAATTGTGCTGTCTCGTAAATATCATCAAATTCAAGAAAAGCTCTATTACAATGCCGACACGCCGCCTTGTCCGATGATTAGTCCAAAAGTTATTCAGTTAACTATCAATGTGATTACACATTTGAGAATCAGGAATCAGTGATTTTTGGAGTTATTGTCACGAAACTGATTTAAACTGCTGATTTATCATAGAAGTTTTAGCTTTTCCACTCAACTAATTGGTGAATCTTCTCAACGCCGGCCGATTTTCTCTGCATGCAGGCGGCCGGCACCGTACGACGCGGGCTAAAAGGGATTCGTTGTTCTTCTTTTGGGGAGGATAAGAGGGCTCTCTACAAAGAATAGCTTGTCCAGAAGATTGAGTTCATAATACATGCAGTCATCACTTAAACCGGGTAGGTGGGAGATGTTATTTCTTGGCCATACTTAACTGGCAGACCATAAGACGGGGCGTGGAGTCAGAGCTCTCCGGGTTCCTCATCCAACCCCAAGCGAGCAGGGGATTCCTTCACTGTGCTTCAGCCAGACCCACTAATAAACTGAGCTGCTTTGGCAGCCAATCAGAGGCAGCTATCAAGGTTGAAGCTTCACCACATGACAAAGAATAAAAATAAACACACACAAACGGATATTAAACCCAGAGAGCAACCCCGCTTGGAAGTGTCAGATTAAAAAAAAAAAATGTTTCAAGTCTTTCATATGCACTCTTGCTACGTGCAACTAATGGTGTTTAAGGATTATGCAAGACAGTATTTTCACTGGAAAATATTAATTATACTAATCACATGTGAGAAAATATGTACACACACACACAGACAGAGTTGCTGACAGTTGGTGTCCCATGGGACAGAAGGTGTCAGGAAGTCAACATCATCCCCTCCCCCTGTTTCCATGGATACCAAATTTGCAGTGCTTGGAGGTGAGGAGAGGAGAGAGAGAAAAGCCTGAGTCTGCACGTGAACACAGGCTCACACACACACACACACACACACACACACACACACACGCACGCACATGCACATACGTGCGCACACACGTACGGAGTCTGATTGACCGACTGACTCAACAGAGACGTCGAGTAGGTGAGAGAGCGGTCTGCAAGCGTGCAGCATATTGATGGATGTACGGCGCAGGGTGGTGGGGGATTGTGGGACTCGTGCCCTCAGGGTGACGGGGAACACGGGAAGGTGGGGCGTGTATTCCACGGGGTCAGCTTTAAACATGCTCCAACTGGATCGCGGCTGTATCCCCCCCACCGGGATGTCGCGTGTAGTCAGTGTATTTGCGCGCGTAACCGTATGTGTGTATGCGTGTGTGTGTGTGTGTGTGTGTGTGTGCGATTACGAGGATGTCCCACAGGTACGAAATGTCATATGCACCAGAAAAGGAAAGGAGAAGTGATTTCGCCAAATGACAGGAATAAAAATATCCTGACATAGATGACTGGGATGGAATACATGTGCTGACCTGGCGCACAAAACACACACACACACACACGCATACACGCACACGCATGCATACACACGCACACGCTTACTGTGGATGATGCCGCATTCATTACAGCCGTTAGTTGAAACTAGAAGACTGACACTCGCTCTTAAAAGTTTTTGTTTTTTCTTCTGTCTTTATTATGCGCAAGTGAGTCATGTCGCGATAAAAATAGCGCGCCCTTTCTTTCACGACTGTAGTTCAGTTTCATAAATGAAAACACAGAGGCAGTGGAGGCATTCCCCCGGGCGAATCCATCTAAACACTCTAAATCAGCCAGACTGGAAGGATTTAAGCGGCTGTTTATGGAGGTTTGCCAATCAAGAGCGAGTGCAGTTGCGCTGCGTTCACTGCTCATCCGTGACTAGCTGCTAGCATGGGAGGAGGACAGCAGACGAGAGGAGGTCAGAGGAGAGGAGAGGAGAGGAGAGACTGCCGTTTGCCCGGCGACACAAGATGCTTCCATGTCAGGGAAAGAGAGGGGGCTGAGAGAAGAAGGCATGGAGGGAGGAAACGGGAGATCAGATAGGAGACGGCAAAAATGAAGAGATCACAATGACAAAAGGGGTGCAACTGAAACTGGATAGGCAGCGGATGGAGAGGAATATTGGAAGATGGCAGCGGAAGTGGAGAGCGGGTGGGGTGGTGGGGTGGGGGTGGGGGGGTTGGGATAAGAGATGGCACAATCTGATGCAGAGCTTCATATGACCTTTATGTAACTCATCTACAGGCACTTCCTCTCCCTATCTCTCCGTCTTCCTCCGACTCTCATTTCCAATCGTCTTCCACCCATCTCTCTCTCTCTCCCCCTCTCTCTCTTTCTCTCGTTCTCGTTTGCAACAGAACGAATGCTTAATGATGTCAGAATTAAAGCAGCCCTCCTTGGGAACTTTCTGCTGCCTTCGCTGAACTCGGAGCGAGGGGGGGGTGGGGCGGCGAGCGCGCATCCACTCCACGACGGGCCGCCGCACCACCAGTGGTTGCAATTAAAAATTTGAAGTTTGATCCCCTCGCCGCCCCGGTGAATTCTCAAAGCGGTGTTGGCCCGCAGCCGCCGCGGCGAGGACGCAGGAGTGAATGGCGACGCACGCGGGAGACACCAAATTGAGCTGCATTGACAAACACGATCGATCCTTTTGCCGGGCATCGCTTGCTAAAAGAGAGACAGCGCACTTGTAAATTGCTTAAATCAGTTAAAAAAAAAAATTAAGAGAGAAACAGGTGCAACAGAACTGAATGAAAAATCACAAAACCTCCGTATTTGAACAAAAACAACAAACTAAGAGGACACAACTTGCACCGTTGCCAAAGTGGCCTCACACACTGACCTCCTTTGGTTGCCGCCATCCAATCGCAGGCCTTGAAATAATGTCACGTGCAATTCCGATGGCAAGTGGAAGCTTACACTTTGCAGGAACGTCATGAAATATTCAAGAGTTAAAATCACTTCAATTCTGGGTCACATTTGGTGGAATTTAGCAGTAGCATTAGAGCCATCTGACTAAGCCAAACCGACAGAAAAAAAAAAAGAAAGAAGCATGTTTAATTCATGGCTAACAAATGGGCTGCGTTTATATAGCGCATTTCTACCTTATTAACAGCGCGCGCGGCGGCTTACACCACCATTGCCTCATTCGCCCGTTCAGACTTTGCACTCGCGCACCGACGGAGGAGGCTGGTGCTCGGTGGCAACCCGCCCACCAGGAGCAATTAGGGATTCAGCATCTTCCTCAAGGACACTTTGTCGCGGTCTCCACCTGAGCTGGATGGCGCCGCGCCGCCATCGGTGTAGCGTTGTGACGGCATCCAGGAGACCCGCATGTCAGCGTCGAGGACATTCGCGGAAGTTACAAAATGGGGGAAACTCTTCGCTCGCCACACTTCGCAACGGCCAGTTGCAACTGCAGTAATACGGCGATCTGAGCCCGTGACGTGAAAGCTTCCAGAAAAAGCCCGGAAAAATGAAGCCACGCTGAGTCTTCCATTAAGGACCCCGCAGTAACACATTTCAAAGGAAATTGCAAAACCCACCACATGATGTAGGGATCTAAAATGAATGATATGATTGCAATTTAAGTGCAAAGCATCCTACAGTGACACATTCCTATGCCAAGGTGAATATTGGCCTAACAACTTAACAGACAGGCACAGCTCTACCTTCGCCACAGTAGAAAAAAAAAAATTGATCTGCCTCAAAACAAAAACCCACAGACAAGCTCAGGTGAAAACATAACCTACTTAAGGTGGATGTAAATATTCATAAGCCAAACAAAAACATATTTCCTTTTTCAAAAACATTTTTTTTCCCTCAATATTTGTTGAATCGCAGTTCCGCCACCATCAAAAATGACGTCTACTATCGCCAATCACTGTAATCACTATATGTGCTGCGATTATGTAAATGGCTTAATCAGCGTCTTCATGTACCATTCATGCTAGGCTTCCCACATTGAGATGTCCATGAATTAATTCAACACCAGGACATGCTGGCTGAATTCAGCAGCCACTGAAACATGTAATTTGACTCATTATGCATTATTCACAAGGCAATAATCAGCATCCACAAAAGCAGGGAAACCACACCAAAAGCGGCCGCCGGAAACGACTTCACGTGCCCGATAATCAGGTCTGCGCCGTGTCCAGTGTGCGGTTGTTCCTTCATGCACAGGTTGCCTGCGCTCTCTGCTCTTAGCATGCGTACCGTGCCAGCGCAGTGGCGGAGGCTTAAAACTAAAATTCGAATAATTCAGAGTTCGAAAAAGCATCGGGGAGGGGATGTCGCTGACACCGGGTCTAACAGTGTGTTTGCGCATTTGCAGGCTAATTCTGTGTGCGCGACAGACAGAGCGAGGGAGCGCTAGCATGAGTAAACGAAAAGGGCCGCTGGAGTGTGGAACTGAGGGCAAGAAGAGCCGGTGCAGGCCGGGGCGAGCTGCCATGGAGAGAGAGAGAGACAGAGAGAGAGAGAGAGAGAGAGAGAGAGAGAGAGAGAGGAAGGCAGCTAAGTGTGAATGATGTTCTTCTTGCACCGGGGCACGCCACGTCACAGCCCCCATTATTCTAATGGGGCACCGCGATGCTTACTGACCTTCATCATCAACAGACAGAACTCGCGCACGGAGAGCAGCGTGTGCGTATCCGTTATTCATACAATTACGACATGTGACAAAGCAGCCCCGCGCTATCCAGCGTGGCGGCTCGGGCGCGCTTCCACGCGGCTTCCACGCGGGGCGAGGCCGCGCACGCGCTCGCATATGCTCTCATACAAGCATAATGCGATGTTCTCGGGCTACTATGGAGACACGGCGCTCGGGCCTAATGAGCGGATTTCGGTCGATTCAGTGCGCGCACGCTAAACGGCTAAGCACGTGCGCACATGTCCGCCCGCTCGATGCGGTGGGCCCCTAAAAAAAAAAAGAAAAAAGAAAAAAAAGAAAAGACAAAAATGGAACGCCGCCTTTTAATGTGGAGGATTGCAGCCCGCCGCGTGTAACGTCCCCCCCGGCAGCTGCGCGCATTCACCTTTAAGCAGTAGGAGCAAAGCCGAACATACAGAGCGCAAGCTGGAGAGATATGAGGCATTATTTGACGGAACGATAGCTAACTAATAGACCTCTCAGCACACACGCTTAAAGCCATCACCGCCGATAAGAGCGAGCGGGCGGGCGGGGGAGAGACGGTGTAAGAGAAGAGGGAGGCGCGAGGCCTTGATGAGTTGGGACGGACGAGCGCGTCGCCGACGTCAACGTCGGATCCTCGCGGCGCATTTGGAGGGCGTCTCCTTAAACAACGGGTTCCTGCGCCTCTTGACAAACAGGGAGGACAGACGATAAAAGAGAGGTGGCAAAAACAAACACTGGCAGTGTGCGTGTGTGTGTGTGTGTGTGTGTCTGAGAGCGCGCATACGGGCGACCCAGGCGTCCGCGACTGGAGCTGGAAGTAAATGAATAACAGGCCGAGAGTTTGTAGACGGCTGCTGAACAAACAAGCCTTGATTTTCAACGCTGACACAAGATAGATGTGAAAGGTTGGTGTGGAAGCAGATGCCCCCGAAAATATCTTGTTAGCCTCTCCAGTATGCTTCAAAGTCATGCTGTGTAAATGGGGGAGAGGGTGGGGGGATGGGTGTGTGCGTGTGTGCGTGTGTGTGTGTGTGTGTGTGTGTGTGTGTGTGTGTGTGTGTGTAGGGAGGGGTGGGGGTCTTTTCAGTCGCGCAAAGTTGCTGTTTGCCGTCGTGTATTTATCAAAGATGGTCCTCGGAACATGGTGTGTTTTGGTGTCTGGCCAGCCATGGTAGTGCTCGGAACTCATTCAGCTTTTTTCTTTTTTTTCCTTTTTTTTCTCAGCGACACATCCATGTGCGATTGCGCTGTGTGTGTCTGCGCGTGCGCGTGTGTGTGTGTGTGTTCATGAGATGAATCAGCCCAGTTGGACACTTTCAATACTGGGAAGTGCAGGTTCTGCGTGGGCGATTCATCTCTGGGACCAATTTCTCTTGTACTTATAGTATCTGTTTCTCAGCAGTGACTAACTGACGACTGCGTAAGGGAAAGGATTTTATACCCATTTCAATATGTTCACTTGCTTTCTGGACATTTAAAGGCGATATGACGCAGGAAAAGCAGTCCAGCTCAACCTGCTAATCTGGAGGTGAAAAGAATAGTGAAGCCAAACTCATATTTTACTTCCTGGTTCCCTATGCAAGTAAAAATTTGACCCCTGTGTTGGCAGCCAGGTAACCAATCGACAGGTATCTTGTTTAGATCATTAGATTTGAAGCTGGACTAGTCCATTTTTTTTAAATTAGCAATGTACAATATAATGTTGGCGTAACATAATGTTGCCTGCGTTGACAAGCCTACCGATACTCTGAGTAGCACCTGACGTCACCACCATCAATTAGAGGAACAGTTTAGCATCTTAAAGTTAATTTGTGGTTCAGTCTCGTTCCTTGTGCATCAGCCTCATTTCCAGTCGAGCTGGAGCTGCTTTGATACCGTATCGGCAGACGGTGTCGATACTGGTCTAACTCGATGCCATGGTCCGACAAGATGGGCTCAACTCCACAAACTGGGAAAAAAAACAAAAAAAAAAAAAAAACCCACAAATGTTGATGCGGCGACACGGCGCCGGCTTGTAAACTCGGTCCACGGCGGGCAGATTTCACAATCATGAGCGCAAACCCCTCTGCCCGCCACGGAGGCTAGCAGCTGTCGTAATTGCCCGGTTTATGTAGCGTCACCTCAGAGCACGGATGTAAACGATGTCATGAGCAACTCCGCAGCGCCATTAGCGAGCGGAAGGCTCGTCTGCGTCCTCCTCGGTGCGGGGGATTCGAGCCAGAAACGCCTCCAGCGAGGTTCCATCGAGCGTGCAAAGTTTGCAACAGGGGGCAATGACACACAACACATGAGGTAGCAAGAAAAAGATTTGGTGTTTTGTTTTATTTATTTATTTTTGGTCTCTGGCAGCTATCACTAGCATTAGCATTGCATTCAGAAACATGGAGTTAATTCAGCTTTTCCAGCGGTCACATGAGAAAAGCAAGATTGTTCATTATTTTTGCTCTATATTACACTATTACATTTTACAACCCGCATTTGCTTTGCGACACTTACTACAAAATGATAAGTTGAAGCAAAACCGCGTGTATTGCCACTCCCGCGGTCGTTTCCCTCCCCCCAACCACACGGGCGAGTCTCGCCGGTACCTATTTCGCAGTTTCTCAAAGAATTAACGGGGCTGCCATGGCGACGGCGCCTTGTATGCATCCGCGGGTGTACACATGCGGCGCGCAGGGAAACAACCAAAAAAGGAGACGGTAAAAGTTTGCCGGCAGTTCAGGTGGCAACTGCGAGCAGCCCAAACAAAGAGCTGAGTGGGCGTCTGTTATTTTTTTATTTTTTATTTTTTTTGTTTGTTTACAGGCTAACCCTTAAAATACAGCCTGTGTCACGTCAACAGAACTGGGCCGCCTTTGTTTACCTGCAACATCAGGTGCATCTGTGTCGCGTGCAGCCATGTTCCCTGAGAGGTTTTCCCATCCATATGGACTATTAACGCTATGTAAACAGTGGAAAAAAACCAAAAAAAACCAAACAAACCCACAGTGGCACTCGTGTCCCTGATAATGTACGGCATCTATTTGAAGCACTTTTAAACCGATTCTATGCAGTTCTGTGTAGCTTTGACTGGGTTTTGGTTGGCCGCGTAGCTATGAGGAAGACAAATAAAGCGCTGCGCCGGGCCGAGCCGGAATGCTCCGCGCAGGACCTCCGGCCGGCCACCGTGGCAGTGACCCGCTTCGACGGCCATGTCAAGCTATACGGCCATTTCGAGAGAGG